>JARGYV010082606.1:0-15281 GCA_029532675.1 Ornithodoros moubata
AAGCGCCCTGGAGTAGCCGGTTTCTCACTGGGGAAACCAACCTCTCCATTTTTTTTCTTTAATCCAACCTCCTTATCTAACTTTTTTCCCCGCTTCTGTTTCTTTCCTTCCTTCATTAGACAACGTCTGTATGTGTATTTGTGTGCGCTGAGCTGATACGTCTGTGCTAGTTAGTGCTGTTCGCCGTGGTACCCTCTGCAAAACTGGGCGGCGTTGACGTTCCTGGCCGTTCGAAGTCATTCTGCGTCATGCTGATGGTAGGGGAGAGTTACAGGGAACGCGACTTCGGCCATTCAAGCGTGATGTACCGTTTTCCATTCTTTTAGTCTTTCGAGAGGTAGATTCGTTAACGTGAGTAGCTTATACTACGCAACGAAGGTGGCTTTGCGCCAAGGCTTTTCCGTATACTAGGTTTCCAGACGTGTTTGCTCACTATAAGCAGCGAACTAAGAAAATTATCTTGGCAGCCACCGTCTTGTGGGAGCCAGTTGGAGAATCTGGTTCGTTGGCTGGAAATTGTAACGAAAACCGTAAGAACTGCATTTCATGCTTGAAAGTAAATGGTTTCCCCTTCTATGAGAGCCTCGTGTGTGATCAATGAGTATGCTTCTGAAATTTTTTATACGGATTTCAGTTATCACAGACTTCTGTACGCTATAAGTAGGTCCGGCAGCCATGCTTCAAAATATGTTCCCCATGCAAAAAATGCTGAAAACATGATTTGTCCGCAAATCATTACTCTGTATTACCTTTGCTGAATAAAACACATAAACTGTAGTACTATGTTACTGTGATGATACTGCGTCCAAATGAATCGCCAGGACAGGCAACTTGGATACGTCAAGCCTCTATTTCCTTTTAAAGCCTGGGCGTCCAAGAAGTCTCACAGATAGTGCGCACAGGGGAAAACAAATTTGAATTCCACGCTCCCGCTGTCGCCAAGGCATCAGGTGCGCGGAATGGCTTCTCCTGATGCATCTTGTTTTCTTCTGGGGCTCCCGGAAAGAGCGGAGGCGGAAAGGTGTCGTCTCACTTTCGCACGATTAGGCTTGGTGCGCCTTAGCCGGCATTTTCAGTTAGCTTCATTTCCTCCTTTACCCGCAGTGCAGGAGATGAGAGATACCATGAAGGCAGTTACGGGCTTCTGTGGCCACCTACAGACCACTCTGTTTCGTATGTAGGCAGGCACTAGCCCCTTTCCAGTGTTTATCGCTAGGAGGAACTATTAGCCTGTCATGGGTTTACTACATGAGCAGGACATGTTGGATGCAGTTCGCCAAGCTCTTTTGGAAGGGGAGGCTGGAAATGAGCATTGTGATAGCGGGCTTTCAATGACATGGTCGTAGGTAGTATGATTTTGTGGGGGGAGATAACAGTAGGTGGACGATTCGAGCGAAGCTCATGCGTGTACAGAAACGCATAGGAGGTTTAAACAAATGTGCGTATAAGGCTGCTTGCACACTACGTTTTCCTCATCCGTTTCCACATATAGAGTAGCGAAAATAAGAGAAATAGACAGGCATGCAAATTAGAACATTAAAAGGGAGAAGTAGCAGAACATTTAAATTGATTCCACTTTCTCTACATAGGAGAAAACGAGCAACAAAATGGCAGTGTGAAAGCCATCGATGAGATTTACGCAAGAAACTGCATTTGTAAGGGACAGAAAACAGCGCTCATGAACGGCGTTCTCGTCTGTCGTGTTTTTTTGTCTTTTGTCTCCCCTTTGCGTTCCCCATCATGTTTAACCCTAACCAACATGCTTTATATTTGTTAGAGCTACAGTTGTAAGGTCGTCTTTTGTTAATTTGGAGTTACATGGAAACTTTCCGAGCACACGGACAAACAGGCTTATGTTCTCTGTTCGTGATAATGAAAATTACCAAAAGCTAAATAGCAATGTGTGAAGCTTGTAGTTTATTTGGCGACCGTAGCTGCGTGCTATTTGAATACCAAGTCACTTTCTGAAACGTACCGCCCGACTGCTTCCTCATTCTCATTCAGAAGTAGGAAAGACGCTGGTATGTGGGTAATTATCGTTATCCTTGCAGCTATGTGAAACCTGCGTAATTTACTCACTGCCCCGGTGCGCCGTGTGCGGGTGTAATGAAAAAGGACACCTGCATATGCAGCAGTTGTACACCGTCCTTCGCAGTAGGCTGGTAGTACGTAGTTACATGTGATACAGTCAACATCAGATACAATTGGGCTACCTATGTTCGTGAAAAGTCTTTCACACGTCGTCAGAGCGCCTAATTAACGGTAATATTGTTCAAAATCATCATCAATAACCTGCGCGTTATCTTTATACGTATGGTATTCTATTAGTTTAGCTCCATGTGGAAATAGAAGGTAAACACTACGAATCTGCTGAAACTAAAGTTGCCTTGGAGAACTGCGCACGCTGCCTGACTTCATTATCTCGGAAAGCTTACGTGTGAGATGTTTATTATTTGTTATAGATACTTGTTATGCTTATTACATTTAAGCAAGCCATAGCAACAGATTTCTGTTGGTCGTATTCTGTTCTAGATCGTGATTATCTAAGACTTTTAAAGCAATTAATGTGTATTGTGGGACTTGTAATTTGACGTCGACATGTATTATGACTGGGCAACTGGCCGGGATCTTCAGCTCGAACAGAAAGGCCTTATGTTGATCATTAGTGTACAGGTACGCGGGTTCATAAGCACGCTTGCACCCAGAGATCTTTCAAGTAATGTTTTCGAAAAATTGCCTCGAAAGTGTCCGTCGGTCCGTTTCTAAAATACGATGCGTACGCGACTCCAAAAACCTCACGAATGCCAGAAAATCGGGATGAACCATTCAATCACCAATTTTCGTCGCCCTTTTCAGACGCCGTCATTATATATCTTGCTTATACAAATGTATTGGTACATGTCATTTCGGCTCTCCATCTCTTACGTGAAATGTACTTTAGCACTATTTTCCTCGTTCATGTTCACCACCTTTGATTTAAACCGGTTATATCAAGTGTTCATTTCAGAGGCAAAATTTTTGTCTCTGAAAAATGCTACTTAGGAAATTCATGTTATTAGACATTTGACAGCCCATTGTGCAACGCACGTCGCTCTTTGGCCCGATGCCTACTATTCCCATCCCCATCTGTGGAAGTGTCCAGAATGGGCGATCTTGTCTAAGTTGAAACAACATTGGCCAATTTGGTAGCTTGTCCGTGACCGGAATATCTTGCCAGCAGCCGACGTTAAGCGCCCTCGGGCGGAGCCTGAGTGATTCAAGCGTCTGTACAGCAAAGCCAAATGTGGAAAACCGTACACGTCGATAGAATTCCAGAATTTCTAATGGCAGGCAGACTTACACGTACTCGCGCACGACAAACACGCAACAGCACACACTTCAGCAACACAGAAGTTGCAACGTATTTGAAGTGTAGAAACGGTTGTGTCAATATCGATGCAGTACTACTCTATTTTCTTTCGAGACCGCACGCCTGCAATTTACGATACGCAACGCAACTTATATAGCCGGTTACAGTGTTTGAAGTAATCATTGAGTAACATAAGCAGTACAAGGACGTAATGGAAAACGATGTGTCGTTGATTACACGAATCCAAAATGTAAACCTGTATGAATACTTGATGGATAGCATGCCGAGGACAGGCATACACGGAAGTCATTGTCTCGTACCAGTGCATAAAATTTTACAGCAACGTGTAACCCCTCTTCATCATTATCACCACCGTATGGACGAACTAATGGAAGGTCGTCGCGCCGTAGTGCCACCACCTGTGGCCGTAACTTTGACACTCTCACCCACCTTCCAACCTTTCTCTCCCTCGGCTTGCGAATTCGTGTTCATGTTATGCCCCTAGCCGTTAAAAAAAAAAAAAAAAAAAAGAAAGAAAAATCTGCGGCAAAAGTCGACTTCAGTAGATCTACTCTACCTGTAAACCCGTCGCCGTCGACTCAAACTAGAAATCAACATGAAGAAAATTTATCCCTGCCATGTAAACGGTATAAATCCGTATATATCCCCTGTTTTCCACCCACTACCACGACTACACAATCGAAATGTGGCAGCCATATTGTAGTCGTTAGATGTTCTTTGATTGTTGCGTAACTGTTAACACCGCTGGCATGGCACATTTTTTTGAGCGTTTGCGCTGTGTTTCACGCCCACAGCAAAATTTCGCGTGCCAATCCAGATTCTACAGGCCGTTATCAGAAAAGTCCTGATGTTTCAGGCAGCACATAGCTCACGAGCGTCCATAACAGCTAATCAAGGGAGCACCACCGCGGTACACAGACGGTTGCGGTACACAGACAGGGAGCGGTTGACATTCCATCGAAAATCAATTCAAAACGACCAACAAATCAACAAAACAAGTAAAAGATACTTGAGCCAGCCTCAGCAGTCGAAAAAGGGGGTACGTGGCATGTGGTAGAAAAAGGTTACGTGAAGCGTGCCATGCTCTGAAATACGTGCCTGCCTTTACACAATATTCCGCAGCAGTGAACGACGATCACTGTTTCCTATCAGGAAGAACGAGATCAGACTTTTTTTACACAATTGACACAATTTTGTTAGGTCTCCAGTCAGTGAACTCAGGGGAATTCCTGTGTCAAGCAGTTGAGCTTAATTTTTGTCACTTTTCATTAGACACGCGCACCTCAGCAAACGCTTTGGTACCTAGCGAATGCGGGATGATGGACTCATCGGACTCATAACTTCTGTGAGTGAACGTCATGTCAACGTCGGTGATCGTATATCACAAGCACCTAACGTTAATAATTGAAACACAATGACATTCCTTACTTTAAGAAGCCACATACTAGCCCTTAGACAAAGACCACGGTAAGGGGACAACGTGCGCGCCGCAGCGTTTGAAAGTCGTAGTAGCCTCCAAGCGAATGTATGTGGTCATCTGTAGTCGACGCTGTGTGTTATCGTCTTCACACTTTTGTTCACTTTTCAGATACAAAGCACAATGATCAAAAATACTGTGCACTGAGAGCCAACCGATGTGGATGACTAGACCTAATACCTCATGTGAAAAAAATTACAAATTATGCTGCACGTGCAGCGCAATTCGGTGCGACTGTTCCATTGGGAGGCTAAGAATGTTGTGCACCATATGCCGGCATAGCACTTACAATAGGCTATTACTTACTTAACGTGCAAGTAAAAAATTTAATCAGAAAAATGCGACTTGTTTGCCTGTCCATAACCACAATGCGTTAGCCGTCGTAGGATTAGTAAGACAACAGCCTGGATATCTCGGAAACATTAACCTAGCGTGATCCGTCGGCGGATAGCATCCACATAGTTAGGCCCTAAGCCGCCATCTGGGTCTCAGGTACTGATTCTTCATGCCCACTTGAGCAGAACATATAATCACAGTTGACTCGCGACGTAAGGCTCCGGATTACCCGAATTACCAAAAACAGATGGTGCTGGCGGTTGTGTCGATAGAGCTGCTCCCCGTAGTTAGCCCCGTTGAGGGCGGGAAACGTCACAACTAAATCAGGAGGGACACGTGCGTCATGGGTCGGCTTCGAAGAAAGAATTCTGCCGACATATATCTTTAATAGTCAGAAGAAAAGGTCCTTTACAGCATAGCCGGTCGTATCGGCTTAAATGCAATATTTCTCTTTATTTGTTCATTTTTACATGCGAGATTTCAACAATACAAATACGAGGATTTCTTGTCCACTATTAGCGACAAATTTACTTTACTTGGTACTTTAATGAGGATGACATGGGGTATTTCACCGTGACAGAGACATTAGCCTATCCCACTGGAATGTTTCTCAACATGAAAAATTATAATGATGAGAGCACTAACGATACAGAGCTAGAGCTCCATTAGGAGTCCGGTTGTGGACAAAAAGTCCTGCACACAGGGACCGGCGCCGCTGTGCCAGGCAGCTAGTACTAACAGCTAGAGATGCAGTTAGTATGAACTGGTGGCAAAACTTCACCACAAACATAGGCGGGAACGAATCATCGTTCGTAGACGTCCGCCGTTTGGGTGCCATTTATGAAACCACGTTGACTGCCACAAAAGGCGTCCACCCGATTCGACAAATCCGAGAAATGAACGTCTATGAATGATTAATTATGAATGAATGATTCTGTCTTGGTGTATGTGTTGAGACATAGGAAAACATTTACCCAACTGAAGGCGTAATCGCGCTCTTATAAGAAAAAGATGGCCTCGGTTCAATGATGTGTTTCATCGGTCCTTTCTCAAATGGTCATCGTTCTGCCATCGCTAGGCTGAAAAATTGAGTTTATGCGACGTAGGTAATGCGTGACAAATTATGTCGTCACTCAATTTGAAGTATAAGATCGTAACAGCTAGAGCATAAACCAATAAAGATAAGCCACCCTCACGTGACCTCTTCCCTAAGGGAGGCCAGAGTACTGGAACATTCTACGAACGCCTTGCACCTGCGGGCACTTCATTCTTCCGCCCTTTGGTGCTGAGAACAAAAAGTACGCACAGAGCACGGGAAATACCGGAAAATAAACGAACGAAAGCACTAAAGCTAGGCGGGCTGAAAGAAGCAAAACACTCAGTAAACAACGTCATGAACAGACAGGCTTTAAGGAACAGAAGACTAACGGTGAGCTGTCGCGAAAAGCAACATGATGCTGCGCTCTTCCATTTCGGAAATCCCAATGCACGGCATGTACAGTGTTTAAGGCTTGTTAAAAGCCTATCCGAAGTTCCTTCTTTCTTCTTTTTCTCCTGTCTGTTCTGACTTGTATTCTGCATTTCATTTTGCTCTTTGAAAATAAGCCGCATAAAGCGCGCGACTGATTACGCTCGCCTGAGAAATGATTTATGAGCTGTGATGTCGGAATTCCCTGCGCCTTTAAAGCTACAAACTTATAATAAGCGTACAATTGCTACGAATTCCATTTGCTGTTAAAAGAACAACAACATAAAAGTACGACTCGGACGAAATCAAATCTTAGCGAAGAAACATAACGAGCTTAATTAAGTTTAACTGTCACAGGCTTGTGGCTCCGTATGACTGCATATTGCTTGCATGGTGCCTTGATATTAATGCAATGTCACACAGTCATGGTAACGGCATATGCTAAGTTAGACTAAATTCCTCTGATGCTGGCATTGAACTCTGGAATAGCACGAAAAGAAATCGAAAACTAGTGTCCTGAGGCGGGAACGCACACAAACGGGTACCAAATACAGAAAAAGCCTAATCTTGCCTTAGAATAACGAAAAAAGCAAGTCAATGAAAAACAAACCAGTTGCAGGACTCAAACCAGGTCCATGGCTCTATCAATTGAGCGAAGCTAGCATGCTTCCCCAGTGACTTTCTGAAGTGCGTTACTGAAAAGGGACAACCGCAACACATTTTCACTCACTTTCCTCTCACTCTTTTCTTTTTTCGCACACTCAATCATACGATAGGTGACGCAGCGGCATCTGGTGAACAACAATGCAATTTGGTGTTCTGATACTGGAGCACACACAAACGGGGACTGAATACAGGAGCACACCGTCTGCACAAAGTATATGTGAAAACTTTCACCATATTTCATCATTTCATGGAATATCATACGCATTTTGTCAGTCGATTTCGCCTGCCTACGAAAGCGCTTTAGGTGTGGGAGGGGTGAATCTCCCGCGAAGAGAATTAATTGATACTGTGCGTCAGCGTATGTCAGCAGCAGATATGTTACCTCATACTGTGGGGCCATCGTGCGTTCAGGACTCCAAAGCCTGGGCACAGAAACTTGATAAGTTTTCAGTAACCGTGTTTTTGGCACTTTCTTGAAAGGTCTTATTTTAATTGCTCTGGGTAATAATTGGTGGCTTTACGTCATGAGACAACTGTGAACGCTAATCTTCAGCAGGGTTAGTTTTGTTAATTCACAATCTCATACAGTAATCCGAAAGTACGTAAAATAGCTGTAAAACTCGCACATTAGTTAAAAAAATACGTTTGATGATGGACGCTCTTATTTTGGACCTTTAGTAGTATGGTAGCGAGACAAGAAGTGGGAATGTAAAGTTTCTATCACATATCATCACGCCCTGTTGGACAGATTTGGTTATTTTGTTAACTGCTTCTCGCTATACATGTCCCGAACACTTGAGACAACATACACACACGCTCTCTCTCTCTCTCTAATTCTTTCCTCTTCTCTCGACGGAACCGTGGTTCTTTACTATATATTTTCTACTAGGTGAAAATTTGATTCTCAGTGCGCCGATGTTGGCCTGTACCGCTACAGCTACAAGAGTAGATAGATGGAGGCGATGTACGTGAGATGTATTATTCTGCGACACTACCCTGTCTCACTGCCCGTGCTTTAATGCACATCTGCCACCGTTTAGAAACGCTATCAAATACAGAGCATGTTGGTTAGGGTCAAACAAGGTGAGGAACGCAAAAAGGAGATCAGAGGCAAAAAACAGTACGGATAGCGGAGTCAACCTTGCAGTTCCACCCCGAGATTATGGAAGCAACCTTAAAAGGACTGTCTTTCAGCAGTATCAGCCAACGTACTGTTGTCCGTTCTTCTGAAGAGGTCGCCTTTGCGCTGAAGGAAGCGCCAGGCTAGTTTGGAGGTGCCAGTATGAACGCCCGCCTTGTCTCTCGTGTTTTTTTTGCCTCTTCTCTCCATTATGCGTTCCCCTCCATGTCACTTTTTTGTTTCTGCTTTCCAGGACGCACACCAACTTCCTCTTGTTCTGTCCTTGCTGTTTTCCTGCCTCTATCTGTGCACGTCTGTACGCTTCTCATGGCCACAGTTGCCTTGCAATAATGTAAAAAAAATATTAAAAGACAACATCCTCCGCAATATATGCGTCACTTGCGTAGCTGGCATGTGTTGTGCAGATAGTTGTTAACAATATTAGAGAGCTTCTCGCTCGTGAGGCTGTACAGCGTTCACCTCTAACTCCATCGCTCACTCGCTCCATGCACTGGAGTGCCATGTCATGGCAGGACCTAGTGATTTGTAGAAATTTATGCAGTTCAGCTAATCATGCAGCCACACCTCTCCGTGTGCCGACCGCATGATTTTCTAAGTGTGCGCACGATGCTTTACTGCTGCTTTGAATAATTTCGTAATGTTGAATTGTGTTCGCGGAAGAACACCATGAACCTCGGAAATGAGCCAACGCTATTGTGGAAACATCGGCGGGATTTTCTTGGTCAGTTCGCTTTCGTCTTCACCTTCACGGGAGATCGTTATGGAAGCATTCATGACTGTGTTTCCTGTTCACTTCTGTTTAATATGTCGTCTACATGAGAACATAAATGAAGCGTAGTTCTAGTTAATATAGGGGAACTTGACTGTTCAGAAAACGGTACAGTTGCACAGGGCAATCCAACATCTTGTTTGTGTGTGCGTACCAGAGCCAGTGAGAGAGGCGTCACGAGAACTCCCAAGGTGAAACGGCACTCGTTATTTTAATGAAGAACAGTCGGGGACAGCATCTACATACTAACCTCATTTTCAGCGTATCACTGTGCAGATGTACGCTGAAAGGCGAATGAAAATGCAGCGCAGGAAACGGTGAATAGAAAGAAGAAGAGAGAAACGCAAATTAGGTCTGTACGGCATGTCTTTGGAGCGGAACCTTCTTGAGCCAATGAGCACGATGTGCTGTTTGAAGAAGAACAGGAGGAATCCCTTTTTAACGAGATGGCGTTCGTCGTGCTGGTAGCTTGTTGGTGTTATGGAAAGGTAGGGGATAACAAAGAAAAGTAATCGCGATGGCAGAGGCTTCACGAAAGCCGTCAGAAAGAGCACTGATATGAGAAAGCGTCCAAGAAACAGAATGAAAGGCATACGCTGCCTCGTACCTTTATCATACCACGAATCGTATACCTCACACCAGAAACACGCCAAAAACAGTGGTGTTAAATATATATATATACTGTGAGACAGAAACTATCATCATCGTCACTGTACATCATCACCGACATCACTGCACGGGAGCCCCGTGCTCTCTTTCCGAGACTGACTCTCGGACAATAAACAGATAATCACCGCCGTCTTCACAATACATATACGAGGGTTGATCAAAAGTTCTCGGACTAACCCTATAAAAATGCAACCAGATCATTTAGTTAAATTTGTGCCCTATCCCCTTCAAAGTAGTCTCCTTGGGCACCTACACATCGCTCCCAGCGCCGCTGCCATTATCGGAACGCTTCCTGGAAGTCTTCTTCTGGCAGTTGATACAACAACAACAACATGATGATCTTAAAGTGCACTATGAGGCAACGTGCATCGCGACATTGTGCTTCAGTGAGTTCCCAGTCACTGGGGATACCAGGAAATGAGGCGCAGACAGCGGCGCTCGACGAGCCCACACGAGAAGCGGTTCTCAAGCGCCGGACACGTAGTTAAGAAAAGGCGATGCTAAGACGATGATCGACGCACTGACAGCACTGCTTAGCCGAAAATGCTGGGTCACAGATTTCTCACAGTCATCGTTCTTACGTGATCTCGACCCTGAGATGCAGTTCCGTATGTCTTGGACACTGCCTAGAGGAATCGCTAGCGTGATAAATAGGCTCCGGCTGAACGCCCTCTCCAGTACCCGTGCCCCGTGGAGACTCGGGAAGGTTTCTTCTACGAACTGCAGTCAGTGCAATGTAACGAAAGATGTCAAGCATATGATTGAATTTTATCCAAAGTATGATTCCCATCGTCAAGTACTGGAGACCTCGAGGGCCCGTCTGTTCAGTAGACTCTTCAGCAGCATAAAAGTCTTGAGGTGCTGGCTAGCGCACCAACAGGTTCCAGCAGTTCGCTCGCGCGCTCATCGAGTTCCTCAAGACATCTAACCTTATCGACCTTTGTAACTGGCTCGTATAATTACAGACTGTCCCGAGGACACAATCTGAAAAGTAGCAGTATATGTCCTAACAGCACAGGCGCAATCTGCTTCGGTGTGGACGATACGTAGAACCTCGTCTACGTCTTTAATGTGGCAGCAGTCGACAGGCAACCTTCTAGTGTGCAGTTCATCCAGGGACCGTGGCCTTCACCTGTATATGCAGTAAACATTGAGTGCTGTGAGTGATTGAGGACATTAAGGCAAACCTTAGGTATTAAGTAAGTTTTGATGAGTTTTGACAAGTCTTACAGAACCGACAAAGATAATGTAGCCTAGGTTGACAATGACAGGCTTCATAAAGATTAACCATGGCAAATGTGGACATTCACAATGCGGACGTCTACATTATAGTTCTACACTTGAAACCCTGTATTGCTAATTTCTTGTTGTTGGTTTACTCATTTACTTGTTTTTTGAAACTCATACTCATAAAATAACACAGCTCTCGGTCTTTTGACTTTTTTTTCTGGAGTATTTAGCTGGGCATCTCGTTCCAAGGAGCTTATGATGGAGCTGCCTTGATTATTTCCTTCCACTCCCATTTTGACACTGTCACAGCACCTGTACACTGTGGGTTTAGCTATAGGTCATATTCATACGTCAAGCGTTGCGTAGATATGAAGGGGCAGATTTTGTTTTAGACACAGGAGGATGGGAGAATCAGATAATAAAGAAACAAGGCAGAGCAGAAAGCAAGCGCATACAAGCTGAGAGTTGATGCAAATGCTGTATCATTAATCACAGAGTATCAAGCCACCCTCTCATCTCTACCCCCGTACGATTAGTTAATTAACCGTTCCCAGTGTTGCTGATAACAGCGATGAAAAAATAGCGGCAGGAAGAGCCAAGTATTCATGCATGATTGCTCATTTTAAGGCTTCTTTCTGGTGTTTAGTACTTTCTGTCGTCAGGCTATGAAGGCCATCATAGAACGCGCCATCTGCTACAGGAAACGGTGGAACAGGCGCCGTTCACAAAATAAAGCATATTTTTCCACTCCGCAACAGCAAGCCAAACCATCGCCTTATGTTTAACACGAGTGACGTGCACGCAGGACGTCTCGGCGTTCAAAATGTTACTGGTACGCTTTACGACACACACACACACGCGCACACACAAAAAAAAGTAAACGTTGTTGACAGCAGGGTGATTTTACTAAACGGCCACCACTTCAAGCCGTAGGATCACGTGTAGCAGGCAGGCACTTTTTCTTGTAGTTTCAACACCAGCAACTTGAAGATTAGCAAAGTACTTTAAACAACTATGTAAACAACCATTGCTAATCATGTTATAAATGTCATAAATGCTGCGGAGCATGCAGAAGATATTGATGTTTGCGACCATTCCTGCAACAATTGGCTTTTTCTATCGCCTAAAATGTGTTAACTGCAGCAAAACCACCTTAAGAGCTTAGCAGACTAGTACAAAGACAATACAAGAATAAGAGACAAAGCTTACCATTACTCACCATTTACGACAGAAAAACTCAAGGCTTCGTGCGAAACAACGACTTAATAAAAATTCGGACAAGCGTAGACCTGCGACAGCGTTGACTTATCCACAGTAGAGGCAAAACTATCTAGACTATGGCTTCCTCCTTTGCCATGACCCTGAAAATTTGAAGCCGAAAAACAGAAAAAAACTACGGTAAAATGACGTCTCGATAGACGGTGACATAAACCGGATTATATGGAATGACCTGTGTGGATTCGATTGAAGTTTCAATACTCTTTCCCAGGTACCCCGCATTTCGCAGATGGGTTCCTGAATAGCAGCCTCTGTGGCCACGCATGATTGACTGTGACTCTGATTAAGATGGTGCAGTGGTGCTTTTTCGCAGGGGTGGCACATGTATCTTTATGTAAGCAACCGTAAAAGGAAGCTAAAAAAGAGAGAGAGAGAGAGAGAGAGAGAGAGAGAGAGAAAAAAATCAGGGGTTACCTTATTGCTACTTTAAAAAACCCATAATCGCTCTTTGCAAAGTGTATGGGACGTACATATGCTTCTAGTATATGAATCACTTATTCCGTCACTTATTCTACATGAAACAATATTTCTTTGTTTTGCTCAAGCCGAGTTCTTTGGAGAACAACGCCTACTCTTTCGCTGATATTGCTCTGAGTTCTGCGCACACAGGCTCAATTGAACTCCCGGGAAGTCTCATTTTACTTTATCGTTTCTTCGAGACAAACTGTCTGACGCTGCCTGCCTAGAAGGCAAATTTCGTGTCGGGCGAAGGGTAAATTGCCGACGATTTGAGCACCTGACTGTGCAGATTGCGCCGCTGACAATCGATGGGATTTACGTTGCACAAAATACGCTCAACGATACCCCTGGGAGGAGCTTCTTATGGCTTGAAAGTCCAGTGAGCTTTACGGAAAAGGGGACATGCAACGAATATCCTTTGTCACCTCCTTTTGTTCCCTTCGCACGCGGCCATGTCAAAGGCAAACCAATAACTTGAAACTGTCTCGCGCAAGGAAGAACAGGATGGAGGCTTTACCGCTGATCGGGACTGGTTCAAAGATCCTGTTCCCCCAGGCAAAGTAACAGGTAATGCACTTGTCTTTATGTGTTGCTTTTAACACGATATTTGCTTTTGTGCTTTGCTACGTATTCTTTTGACAAAAAGAAAAGAAAATGAAAAAAAAAAAAAAGGGCAGCCCGGGTACTGGTACATAAGCTTAAATATATCACAAAGTCTCTCATGTTTAGTCATTCCGCATCAAGTCTATACCAAACTGTAAATATCAGGAATATACATAGCTTGTTGGTATATTAGGGCTACATTGCTTTTCGGAAATGGGGAGTGGAAGGTTGAGGGAAGTTACACTTATACTTCTCGACCTTACGTTATACTGTCAATATAATGCGCAAGGAGATAAGAGCATAAAACCGCAACGTTTCATGGAATCACATACAGTACAGGCAAAGGAGTATAACGCTTGTACAGTTGCCTCTCGACGTAAAACCACGAATCATTGTTCTTAGAAGTATACATATATTGATATTGTTGTCTCTTTCAGTAACACAGGATTGAGAATAACAGCACTGTACATGGTTTTTGTCCTCCTGTCTTAGACGTTCCATCTCTGCACCAATCAAGTAGTCAATAATACCCCTCTTTTTTTTTTTCTGATTTATTGAAAATTGTGAAAAACACTGGAACTGAATGAATACGTCCTGATTAGGAAAGAGACGGGATATTCTGCGTCCTTGGCTTAGCTATATTAATAAAAGATGTAGTCTACAAGGAGCTGAATGATGAGCGTTATCTTCTTCTTCGTCGTCATCTTGTCTTGTGTTATAATATTTGTGTCGTGCCCGTCTTCGTTCTCGTCGTCTTCTGCATACATATGATGGGCAAGTAGAAAGAAGGGGCGCAGTGCAGCGGAAAATGAAAATTATTCCATAGCTAAGGGTGTTGATGAATGTGAAGATAATGGTCTTTCCCCACGCTTTTCCAATTATCCCGACCACATATGAGATGTTGCCAAGGTAGAGAAACCGCTCTGGTGGCAAACGAGACGTTATCTTATCCGTTAAGACCGTTACAATAATCAGAGACGTTGGTGCAGATGTGTAGATTTAAATGTTCCTACAGAGCACATCGGACGGTTTTCTTTGAATACCGAGCACCGAATTGTCCCTGCTTACAACGTTCAGCCGTCATGCACAGTTAAAAGGCCGCAGCAGGTTTGAATTAATGTCCTTCGTACCAAAGGGTTCCTTTGTTCCTGCAGCGTTCGAACGCTTCATTATATGGGCTCTCACAGATATGCCGGTGTTGTAGGGAGCAGGATGCAAGTCCCCCTCTTCTGTAGTGGGGTAACTAAATTCATTGCTAATATTCTCTCTGCTTACTAATATTGGCTTGGTGAGTAAGTGTACCACCGGTTGTGGAAGACAGCATTCATTTTCGCTAGTTTTAGGTTCCTTCAGATTGTCTCTCACGCGATATGGACTAAGCCGACGTTCCATTTTGTGACAGTGCTATTGAGCTAAACTGTAGCGCACTGAGCTCTAACCGTCAAATGAAATATTTTACGTTGCTTAGATTTGTTGAGAACCTTATGGGAGGAGCATACTTGAACCATCTTATCTTGTTCAAGTATGCGCTAGTTTTTCCCACGCAAACGCCAGCGAAAATAACAGTGTACCTACGCATGCAGTCACCTAACGTGCAAGGCGAAATGTGTTGCAGCACGTTCCAGGGCTGAGAAAGAATTCACGCTCTACAATCCACATCAGCGACAGGTATCTGTAAACACAAACTGTTATCGGTTGGTTACTCAACAAGCACAATGTACTGAGCGTCGGGTGCATTTGGGGTGGACGGATTGATCAAGGTTGCTTTCGTGGTTCACAGCACATCAGAGAAGCAGCAGCAAACAGATAAGGAAC
>JARGYV010082612.1:0-11048 GCA_029532675.1 Ornithodoros moubata
TTTTTTTTTAAATAAATTACTCTGCACTTTAAAATTAAAGAGTCTTCTGGTAGCGAAATATTGTTGCATCCAAGTGACTCGCCCTAACACGAGATTTGTGCCAAACGTATTGAGATCAACCTCTCTGTTTGCAAACTTTTGAAATGATTTGTATCCTGCGTGACGTAAACGTCTCCGTGACAAAGGAAACAGGAAAATAGCTCCCTGATATCTTTGAGTCTATACACTCCGAAAGGGTTGAACTCGCGACCGCCTAACGTCGCCTACACCATTTCCTAGGTGAAAGTAATGTTTGCTGGCAAAGAGGTTCCGAAAAGTCCTTTCAACGTCAAAGTGGAAGGCTTTGCTGGCGACCCCACGAAAGCATCTGCCAGCGGTCCTGGACTGCAACCAACCGGCGTCAGCGCAGGAAAACCGACATACTTCGACGTGTTCACCAAAGGTATTCGCCCTAATCGGCAGTCCGCAAATGCTGAATGTCTTTCGCTGTATGCAGATGCTGGAATGGGACAAGTGGACGTTGAAATCGTGGATCCTAAAGGAAACAAGAACACCGTTCCGTGCCGTATCAAGAAGATGGATGGCAATGTACACCGTTGCGAGTACGTGGCCAAGGACGAGGGCCCTCACCAGGTCCACGTGCTTTTCACAGGAAGGTCTATTCCAAAAAGTCCCTTCAACGTCAACGTCGGACCACGTACGCTCTGATTACTTAAACGCAGAAAGTAAGCGCGAGATGAGCTCACCTCTATTTTCTTGTTTAGCGTGCAACCCACGACGTGTCCGTGCATCTGGTCGTGGTCTCCAGAAGAATGGTGTCCGAGTTCGTGACGTTGCTGACTTCAAAGTGTTTGCGGAGAACGCTGGTGACGGTGAACTCGAAGTCAAGGTTCTGGGCCCAGGTACGTTATCTTTGGAACTACAGATAAACGTTAGATTGTACAGAAAAGTGTTATTGAATTACGTACAGCATTGTAAAAGCAAGTGAAAAGGAGTGCGACTAATGACTTGCACATGTTTGACTCACGGTACAATATCTACAGGTGGTGTCCAAGAGAGAGTGGACATCAAGAAACTGGACGCAACCACATACGAATGCAAGTACCATCCTGTGAAGGAAGGTCGCTACGTGGTGATGATTTCCTGGGGAGGTCAGGAAATTCCACGCAGCCCCTTCGAGGTAAACGTTGGGCCTTACAAGGAGTCCAAGATAATCGCTTATGGTCCAGGCCTCACGGGTGGCATGGTCGGACACCCCGCCTGCTTCACTGTGGACACTAACGGCGAGACGGGATCTCTGGGTGCGTCCTTCACCTTCTGTGGGTTGCATGGTCAGGAAAAGCGTTGTACGTCGAAGCTAAGGAACCGAGCATAAATTCTTGCCGGTTAAACTAATAGCCGGGATGGGCGAAGTGCGATGCCTGGGTAATTCAGAAGGAATAGCTTTTTCTAGTAAATTTAGGAGGGATTTTCGTTCTCGCGGGTAACACAAACCACACAATGTGTGTTTGTAAGGAGATCACTACAATGTTCCCCTTTCTTTCTCGAGAGACTGACCTCGGTGTTAAGTTATCAGCATTTGCCGATGGTATAATGTTCTCAGCGCATATCTCACAGAGACAAGTAAAATGCTCTTTCTACAGCTCTCTAAAACTTGTCAAGTGATATCAAGAATGAAAAAATTCGTAATAAGAAGGGTTTTCATCCTAGGCTTCTCCATCGAGGGTCCGTCCCAGGCGAAGATCGAATGCTTCGACAACGGTGATGGCTCTGCGGACGTCAAGTACTGGCCGACCGCACCTGGTGACTACGCGGTGCACATCTTGTGCAACGGCGAAGATATCCCCAAGTCGCCCTACATCGCTTCGATTCAGCCACAGGGAGACACTGCACCAGACAAGGTACGCCATGCGTGGAAACGTTTCCGTGCTGTGTGTTTTCCGGAGGAAGCCTGCGGCATCTCAGATAACGGTGGCGTCTAGGCATAGAGACGTCGGGATACTATACTAACCTCGCCAGAGATGTTGCACAGGTGCACAGAAAACTAAATTGTATTTTGTACCTCGAACGACTTTCAGGTGGAAGCCCGTGGTCCTGGTATCCAGCCCACGGGAGTGACGCAGGGCGTCCCGACGGAATTCACGGTCGACGCCTCCAAGGCCGGTGCTCCAGCTCCTCTCGATGTCCAGGTCCTTACTGTGGACTACAAGCCAGTAGAGGTGAAGATCCAGGACAACAAGGACAAGACGTACAAGGTCAGCTACAAGCCGGACACCTGCGACAAGCACACGGTGCTCGTCAACTACGCTGGTGTGGCCATTCCCAAGAGCCCATTCAAGGTAACTACTCTTATAAGGTGTTATCGTCTTCTCTCGCACCAGTAAGAACCGGAATGACTATTTGTGGACAAGTGACACGGTACCTGTAGGGGGTGAAATAAGAAGTAGATGTTTCGTGAGAAGCCTAGCTCATTGTAAAAAGCTGAAACTTTGTTTATTTCACTCATGATGTATCAACATGTGATACAGCCGTTGATGGCGGTAGCGGTCCTTGTGACACATATGAATGACAACTGCCTCTCATCTCATGTCTGACTGTAATCAAACGGGTCTTTTGGTCGTCGTGGGCAGACCCTAATATCCCAAGGGGCTCTGTTTCAATAATTGAACGCCACGGACCTTTGCATTGATTGCACTGGGATTTCTGTGCATGACCGTCGTGCCTTCCAGACTTTGTGAAACGATGCAGCGGCAGTGCTGAAGTGTCGAACCCCCGTGTTTCCCGGAAGAGCGTAACAATTTCCGTCAATCCATGCTCAGGCCGTATTCGATCTTCGCAAAGAAGATCCGCGCGTACAGGCTTGGCACCAAACTTCTTTCCAGTGGCCGAGAACGCGACTGATGAAGACAAAAGTTTGTCCTGACAGTTAGGGAGGGTTCAGCTAGAAGGTGAGGTCATGGAAGACTGACGACATGCAGCCCGCAAGTTCGAGTTTTCGACGCAGATTAATGCAGCCCTCGCGTTGGCAAAATTAATCCACAGACCGTATCTGATACATGAGTAAATGTGATACAGCCATCCAAAATCTGGAAAAGGAATGTTGAGAAGTGTTTCTTTTGTGAATTCTTCGTTTAGTATGTCTTTCATTGAAGAAAACGTTAAATAATGTCGACCTTTACACTGTAATTAGACAGCCATGCTCTTAGACGACAGTGATAAAACGTGCAATATTAAATAATGATGAGGTGTCTTAAATGCGCTTGCTTACCGGCTGGTGAGTTGACCACTTCTCCGCACACCCAGCTAAGGTACTCGTCGGATGCAGCAAAGGCGCCTCGTTTCCGTTCTGTGATCACTACTCGTTTACCACACCGTGTGCAATCTAAGCGTTTAGCGTCCACGACTGAGAAGAAGTAGCGGAACGAAACCTGATCACGGAAGACACACTTAAATTCCGCAGGTGTTCTCACGTTTCACCCACCGGCGCCATTTCCTGTATGCTTGCGAAGCGAGAAGCACGTATGCGCATTGCGTGATTCTTTTTCATGGGTTCCGCGCGTTTGTTCGTCAGGTGACCGTGGCTGACAACACGGACCCCACCAAGATCAAGGTATACGGACCAGGAGTCGAGAAGGGCGTCAAGTCGCACACGCCCACCAAGTTCTATGTGGACTGCAAGGCCGCAGGCAAGGGTGAGTTCACACAAGTGTATCTCTAGGATATGCACGCTGGCGATGTTCCTGAGTGTGATTGGCCACCTCGATGTGTGCGGGTAGTACATATATCGAGCCATCTCTAACGTCATGGGTGAGCTTGAAGACTTTCTTCTCGTCTTGGAAAGGACTGTACAGCCGGAAGGAAAGTGTGTCTTCTGGTAGCAGTCCCGACTCAGAAAGGACATCCATCATTGATAGAAAACGAGTACAGCGTCTTTAAGGGGCAGGTGTGAGTTCAGTGACAAGGCGTTCGCATTCGAGAACTTATGCTCCTTCCATTTGGACGAACTAAGGCTTCGATAGCTGTGTGTTGTGTCCTTTGCACGGTTAACCTCTCCGCAAGCAACACTTCAGTTGCGACTATATTAATTTATATTTTCTCATTACATATGTCAGTGAAGCCAAAGGTTCGTCTCACCGACGAACGCAACAAGGAAGTTCCAGTGACGGTGACCGATAACAAGGACGATACGTACACCGTAGAGTACACGGCGCCTACTCCTGGAGACCACTATGTGAGTTGTCACCACATGTCATTTCCTTTGTCGTTGACGTCGCGGATGTGTGTTGTCTTTAGGTGTCCGTGACTGCTGGCGGAAAGAACGTGATAGGTAGTCCGTTCAAGGTCCCCGTGACCCCCCACATGGACGTCTCCAAAGTCACCGTCGAAGGTCTCGGTCCATGTGAGTATGGTACTCTTTACCGTTAAATACACCGGTTATTCGCACACAAGAGAAGATGCGCCCTCGGCAGTAATGCGTGCGTTTTATAGGCCTGTAGCGGTAGTCGAGGAACCTTTACTTCTTCTCTTCCGGGCTTGTATCTTCCGTATCAGAACAGAAATAGTTCTCCTTCTCAGTGTGACGTTACCCGCGCGTTCATGGCAAGCAATGCTATTGACAAAACGTGTTGAGACTTACTTAGTGCTTCTATGTGACCGCACTGACACCAAGGATAAGTGTGCAAGTGAATAGAAATAAACAAAGTGGGTGCCTTTACAGCGCGCTGTACTATCGGTAGTCACTTCTGTATCTGGGCTTGCTTTTGCCTGTTATAACGCAAAAAAAAAAAGGATTAAAACCGGGCCAAACCAAATGAAATGAACGTCATTACTTCCGCCAGTATATCTGTCTTGAGTTCCGACGTTGTCGGCGATGACGCCATTGTTTGATATGGTATAAATATGGTATGGTTATATTATAGGCATGGTATATGAATGACATAAGCGTAGATATGGTATAACTATCTTAACTAAATAGGTACATCATAGCGAGCGGGGACGGGCTGACGGAAGATTGACCCTCTTACTACCAACTAACATTAGAACTTTATTTTTTGATCTTATCGCAACGACGGAGGGATACCTGTCGCGTCTCTAACACCGTTCGTGAAGCAAAGCGCAGAGGCTTTATATGTAGGTGGTAAGCTGTGGATAAACATGAGTTGCTAAGACCAGTGTGAGATGGCCCTCCATTGCCTCCCTGCTCAGCTGCCCCCGTAGGCACAATGCAGCAGTTCAGGGTCGTGACCCGAGACGCTGGCGGGTACCCGACCGACTACAGCGTCGCCGTCACGAGCCCCAGCGGCCTCCCCGTTCAGGCTCACGTCCTCAGCACCGGAGAAGGTTACCTGGTCAACATCGTTACCAGGGAAGTGGGACAGTACCTCCTCCGAGTATTAGTGCACGGTACTCCAGTCTGCAACGCACCTTTCCTCAGTACTTGCCCCGTGAAAGCGTACGGCCCCGGATTGTCCCGAGCCGTCTGCGGAAGAACTGCCTTCTTCGACGTGGACGCTCGGGGAGCGGGTGGTCCGGCTAGGCTCTCGGTGTCCGTGGAAGGGCCAGGGGATGCGCCCTTGAATTATTCAGACCATGGGGACGGGACGTGTCGTGTAGCCTATGTGACTTTTGTACCCGGTCTGTATGACGTGCACGTGGTGTTTGATGAAGAGCCCGTGGAAGGATCGCCCTTTCTGGTTCACGCTTTGCCAGACCTGGAAGGCATTGTGGTGCAGGGCGTGTGGCCCCGTGCTGGTACGCCTTCATGAAGAAATATAAGTGTGATTATAGCTGTTAGTTACCAGCTATTTGAGGACGTTGACATTAGGACGGGGGCGCCGGCTCGGGCAAAGCAGGGTGCGGATCCGTCATATCATATGTACACGAACGCCTTCAACGTAGGTCCTTCTCAGTCCTTGCCATGTGGACACTCCACAATGATACTAAACGAGTGTGTGTTCTCCTTTCCCGATGTAGTATTGCCGGCTACGTAGATACTGTCGTAGATACTAGAACACAAATTGGTAGTGATATGGCAAAGAAAGTCGGGGTCAGAAATATGGGGAGCGCCATAGTCTCTTGGAACAGATGACCCAGCTCTGTCAGTGGGCCTCTTGAACTGTGCATGCTAACGCTTAATAACATGAATGTTGATATGCGCATGTACTTGTATGTTCGCATTAGACGTCCTAGAAAAAAAAAGGAAACATCCTCAAAGCAAGCCCGCAAAGCATGGATGTGATCGGGGCCGTATTGCAGTCACCAGCATGCTTCTTGCTAATTCCTGTCTGTAGTCCTTGACAACATGATATTCTGTGCATGTGGAGGTGTTGCACGACAGAATACAACTACCCGTCTATCCCTAGAGAAACTATAGCCCGTGGGGATTATCATGGCTGACACTGTGACATTAATAGTTTGTTAGGTTTGAAGGTTACTGCTTGGTGTGACGTGATGTCTAATGGTATACGAGCTGCGCAGTGCCTACTGTCTGCTCTTTGCGACGATACGTAACACAAATCCTTCCTTCGGCTTTGCACATTCCCTGCGACACAGCACATAGTAGCAATGCAAACATTGAAATCTCGGCAGCGTGTCCCGCCTATAAGACTAACTCTTGCACTCTTTGTCCTGATATAACTTGCGTCTTCCTGTTGAGATGACTGCCCTCTGCTGGTTGATAAATCCACTTCATATCCTTCTATGCAGCGGCGTTCGTGGATGCCCTGAATGAGATAACAGTCGACACGACTGCTATTCAGAAGACGAGTGAGGCCAACAAGGTGACCGTACACTTAACCAACCCGACGGGAACTCGGGCTCCTCTGGCCGTACAACCAGTGCCAGCTAATGATGGCAAATACCGCGTGCCTTACGTTCCACGAGAAGAAGGTGCGTGAGAGTAGAAAGCGCCGTGGTCCTGGGAAAACCGTACACTGTTCTTCCTTACGTAATGGCCTTTGTTCTTTTTCTCCAGGACCTCATACGCTGGACGTGGCCTACGAAGGCGTCCCAGTTCCCGGCAGTCCTTTCAAGGTGAACGCCGTCCGCGGTACGGATCCCACTAAGGTCATCGCGTATGGCCCCGGTCTGCAGAGAGGAATCGTGGATAAGGTGTGGCACACGATTTTTTCTAATGTCTAGATGACAGTCTTGGTTTTATAATCGAGTCCTGATTGTGCTCGTAACTTTTACATGAAGTCCGAGTAATAGTGCTAAATGAAAAACCTGACATTTGAATAGAAATCATATCTACTGCGAATGCATTTCTCGTCTTTGCAATGTTCAATATTTGCTTCCTGCAGCCGAACCAGTTCACCATCGAGACCAAAGGCGCTGGTCCTGGTGGTCTGGGTTTGTCCATTGAAGGCCCTACAGAGGCTAAGATGTCTTGCAAGGACAACCGCGACGGAACATGCACTGTGGAGTACATTCCTGACGAGATCGGGGAATATGACATCAGTATTAAGTTTGACGGAAAGCCCATCCCTGGTAAGAGGCGATTGCTTCATCCCTGTGAACAGTGACCTGACGCATCGAGTGATGCATGTAGGAAGTCCGTTCCGCATCCCTGTCGGTGCTGAAGTGGACCCATCAAAGGTGACAGCCAAGGGACCTGGTCTGGATCCAGAGATGATCCGTGCCGAAGTTCCACAGAAGTTCACCATTGACTCCAAGAAGTCTGGCAGGGCTCCTGTTGACGTACAAGTTAGTTCCGAAAAAGGTGAGGACTAGAAGGAAGTTTCAGTTGAGGACAGGGGCGAGTTATTGATTGAGTTATCGACTTCTTGACATAGGTCCTGTGCCCAAGAAGCCAGAGATCAAAGACAACAAGGACGGCACCTACGACGTTACGTACATGCCACCGCCAGAGAACAGTACGTGCAAGGTTGACATCACGTATGACGGAAAGAACATACCGGGAAGGTGAGGACGCTTATTAGCTTACATTTGTTGTTATTCGCTGATCCTGAACCTCTTTGTCTGCCAACAGCCCATTCACGGCAAAGGTGAAGCCCAAGTGTGAACCAAAGAACGTAAAGCTTACGGGACTGCCGAATCCAAACGAGCCTGTACTGGCCAGCATTCCTCAGAAGTTTACGATTGACTGCAGGAAGGCTGGTGTCGCTGAACCTGAAGTTCTAGTCAAGGTACACGTGGCTCCGTAACTATTTATTTTCTAGATAAGTAGTGAAGATCACTGTCAGTGCTTCAGTGCTGAAGGTGGGCTGTGGTGCATAACACGCGTCTCCCTTTTTTTTTCTTTTTTTTTTTTCGTCGCAGGGACCCGACGAGGTCCCACGCAAAGCAGTCGTTGCCAACAACGACGACGGCACATTCACGGCCACGTACGTCTGCGAAGACGTCGGCAAGCACCAGATCACCACCAAGTACGGAGGACAAGAAGTCCCCGGATCCCCAGCAACCGTCAACAGTGTTCCTACTGGACAGGCGGACAAGGTCAAGATTTCTGGTAAGGATGATGACCTTTCGCACAATTATACCCGTGGCTCCAATATTCATCTAAATGATGCTTGTCTTCTTCTGTCAGAGGAGACAAAGCAGGACAAGGTGACCATTGGTGAAGAATACTGCTTGACCGTTCGCGCCGACGAAGCTGGGAAGGGAGCCGTAACTTGCCGCATCACCTCGACCACGGGCGCGGATGCAGATGTCGATATCGAGGTTGTGGACAACAATGACGGTAGCTTCTCCATTTACTACAAGGTGAAAAATAAGGGAGAGTACACCGTCAACCTCAAGTTCGGTGGCCAGCCTGTGCCCAACGGCTCCTACAAAATCACGGTGAGTAAAGTTTTTGTTCTCGTGTCCTTATGCTTTAATGCAAATAAGCCATCTATTTGTCGCTGACGCCCAACGTTTTGAGGACTACCTGCGTAGAACCATGCTCATTGTCGTTTAGTTGTATCATCGTTATGCGGTGGAAGCCAAATGTGAGGTGACTACGGACATCACGATTTAGGCGTGACACGACGTGCATTTACGAAACTGGTGTTGCAATCCTGCTGGCTGTTTCGCTTTTGCCGTGCCTTGGACCATGCCTTGGGTGCGGTTACACGTGTTGCTTCACGGTGCGCACCTTTGTTGGCGTGGGATTTGCGAGGAAAGCTATTTTTTATATTCGCTAAACTGTGGAAAACGCGTTCGTTGTTCGGCATAATAGAAACACGAGTTTAATTCACTATTCATTGTCGTAGTTTAGTCGTAGCATGGTCAACGTGGCACATATTTCGCGACGGCTGCCATCGCTGTGAAACTCTGCTTCACCCTACGCTTTCGTGCGCTGCGTGAAGCCTACTTCAAGGAGTCATCTTACTCTTTAGTTGCGCGGTGTTTTCTGTTTTCTTGTGTGCTCTCTATCACTATTCCCTCTCTCTGCTAGTATCTAAGGTCACTCAGTCTTCACCCACGTCTTATTCTAGTATGTAATTTCCATCCAAATGCGAGAACAGCACAGACTTCCAAGTAGAAGCAGACATGCTCGGGGTCGATACAATCATACACCTTCATTGCAACCATTTTCGGTCCCTTAACCGCGTAACACGCACACACGATTCTGCCAGCATTCTTCGAGGTGTCGCAGGAATAATTCGCATTTGAGGCTGTATTAGTAAAGTCGCCTGTATGTACCCCCTATGTGACGTCCATTTTTCCACCTGGAAAATTTTCCTTTTATACTCGCCTAATATTTAGTTGAAGAAAGGTTCAGCGGAATTAAGCTAAGATTGCTCTCCCTAACTCTCACTTTCCCTCCTTTGCTTCCACCACTTGTAGAAAGCCTTAATCATTCAGCCCCTTGTTTCACTTTCTTAATTTCACCGGTAGTCGCATTAAGATATCTAGATTCGCAATTTCCTGCAATCCTCGTTTGATTTGCTGGATACTCCTGCGATTATTGCAACCTTAAATACATAAAAAATGCCCTTTCGCTTATCTTACTGCCATTACTTACCCAGAATGGAAGAGGCTGAACGGGAAGCAGTTTTAGAAAGAAAAAATCATACAACAAGAAAGTACGGTCTGTTTGCTTTGCCGTTGAGCTGTGTACTGCCGTTCGGTCTGAAGTTCCTAAATTTAAATTTATTGCCAGGACTTCCTCTCGTGCAGAGGACGTTGCCGCTTTTAACCCGATCTCCCTCTTGAAATTCTTGCTGTGCGTTGAGTCTTCCAGTAAAGCTACTTTTGCGGTTCTTTCCCTTCGTTACACTGAACGAAATCAATCATTCTCAACAACGTCGGACAGCTTTCCTCATCCTGCGATGTTTAAACTGAGAAAGCATCAAATCCACAAGAGTAGATCGCAAATGACGTCCGGGGTAACGACATGGATTCCGCACGTAATAGGTCCTGCAAATGCGCAAGGCGGGGAAACACGTCCTTCTTTTGAGGCATCGCGCCGTTCTGTGTTTTCGTGTGTCGACATTCTTGCCCGTTCTTTGCTAGAACTTTCGTGGATGTCTGGACGCTCTGGTCGGGATGTCCTGAATCTTTACTAAACGCGTGCCGCCCCTAAAACACAAGCGAGCGTTTAGTTTTATACAAGATAAGGTTACAGCTGGAAGAGCTTCATTGAATTCGTTACAAGCGTAGAACAGCGCCCGCGAAAAAGGCCGTGGTTCGCACCATGAGGCATGGTGGTTAAAAATAGTTTGGGAAGCCTTACCATGGCCTTCCTGCGTGCTTCCCACTGGGACAGAAGAATGACAAAGAAGTTTATTGTGTTGAACGAAAAGCCTGCGTTCCTCGTTCTGCTATCACTAGCGACCAGGCCTTTCCGGGAAGCGATGGCTTGATACGAATCTGATTTAATCCGAACTTTGAGACGATATGCCCTGGTTTCTATGATCCGGTACTCTAAGAGTACCGTCATGTTAAGCATCTGCCTGTGCGTGTTCACGTCGTTATACGCACACTTTGAAAAGCTTTCTGGACAGAGTACTTCGTTATGCCAAAATAGTAGGCAAACTGGTTATGTCTTCACGCATTGCACGAGGCAGGAAACACAAAGGTTCGCATGAAGAACTTCACGC
>JARGYV010082633.1:0-23713 GCA_029532675.1 Ornithodoros moubata
ATAAGTACTTTTTTTTTTTTTTTTGCTGAGTAGTCCTACCGCTACATCTGATAGCGGAAAAATTATTTCCGTTACAAATGAAGCCACTGGGAGCTGTCCATCGTGTTTCTTTTTCTTGCTCTCTTGTTTTTAATAGGTCTTTCGGGCAATTTTGCAAGCATATTGAAGGAAGTTATTACTACAACTCTCTCCCTCTCTTTTGAGTATTTTAGAGCTAGTACGGGGTGCTGAGGTCATTCCTATCATCTTATTTATAGTCGTGGGCTCGGATCAAAGCCACCTGAATATAGTTACGGACAAGATGCCGGTCGGGTGTGGGTAAGAAAGTGCTGCGTTACCGTTTCGACCAAGCGTTTGGTCGACGTGTCTTCTTCAGCAAAAAATAATCCAGAGCATCATATAACTCGACAAAATGAAATTTGGAGACCACGCAGGGGACACAGCTGCACCGTTATTTTATTATAGGTCGCAGCCCTAATATGTATTCGGTTGGTATGAACTTTCAGAGAGCAACGGAAGGAGAAGGGACCTGAACAGTAGCAGTTTCTAGTTGCATTTAGCACTCGTCTGTTCTGCTCACGAATCCCAACAAGAATCATCAGCTGACAATGATAACTTGATCAATAGAAAGATGACTGCCGATAATGCGGAAGATCTCAAAATAATCGTGTGGACCTATAGTGTCGTTTAGAATCAAAAGAAGTTGTGCTGAAACCTGTGAAAAAGTGCCTGGTCCCCGTCCTCTTTCACCCACCTTGTCTTCGTTAAGATTATGCATCAAAAGACACGATGATACGTATGTCATACGGGCAGCCTTAACTGTTGTTAAGGAAACCGCGTTTACGCATAACTATGCCATTGCTGCCACAGGGGTGATAGAACCGCAGTTAGGCCGGACGCCGAGGTTTGAGGAAACCGAGCTGAGAAATCTCGGTTATACCGGCTAACCGAGAAAATGGTAGCATCTATTGTTGTCGAAAGCCGTCGGCGTTGTTATGCAGTAACCTTAGTTCATGACACCAGCAGCTTCCCTAAAAATGTATCCCTATACATGAGAAAGTCGTCACTAACACACTCGACGTACCACAGTATCTCTGTTGATTTGAACAGACGAAATGGTGCAATCGATGTGTCGTGATTTAAAATTTAAATTGCGGCATAGTGTTCTGGCACCATGATGCAACTTGTGCTTTACTGTTGGAAATCCTTACATGCGGATAGAAAGACAACCGAAGCTGAAATGGCAAATCAAAAATAGGAAAAGGGGCCACTTCAAAGATGGCTCTGTGGCACGACAAAAGAAACCCTTCTTGAGCTCCCCAGTGCTTCGTTGCTGCCCTCACGATAAACCCGAAAAATCACGCACGATAACGGCCGGGTTTATTGTTTTCGTTTCGTTTCCAAAAAAGAGAAAAAGATTGTCACCCTACTCGCAGTATAGATTCTGATTTATCATTTATCCTTACTGGGTGCGCCAAAAGTGCCGATTAAGCAGTGCAGGTTGAGGCTCGTTCGGCAACCTCTCGGAGGGCACCTTGTTCACAAACGGCTCTTCCTGACGATCGACCGTAGAGGAACGTTTTGTTCTGTATCGGCTATACTATTGGCCTGCAATTGGCGGGCTATAGCGTTGACCGCATCTGAATCAAGCTGAGCACACGGAAGAGCAATCCCGCTACGTGGCGCATCCACACTCCCATTCGGAGAGATGGCTTCACACGAACCCGGACACGTGCGGTCTGATTTATGGACGTCAGTGGTGTGCAGGCAGACATGCTTCGCCAAGCGTAAAAAAAAAAAAAAAGTGTCATGGTAGATTCATGAGGAACTCAAAAAAATATACACAAGAAATCGCACTCGATGACACGGTTTCTGAAAGGATGCAGTCTTCCCTGAGAGATAGTGACAATTTCCTCGGGATAGCTAGTGCGTTCTTCGACGAAAGCATGAAGAGCTCTATACGTTATGTTGAAGGCCGCGGGAAGCGGAGTGTCGTTGGCTGGATACTGTCCTTAAACACTGTCTTTTAATACTGTCTCGGGGTCTGCATCTCTGATCTTTAAATTCTATATTTTTTCATATCATTGAAACATGATGATCGCGTCACGTCTTTCCAAGCTTCTATAGCAGTCTTCATACAGGAGGCTTGCAAAGTATCAGTCTGGTCCACACATCACGTTTGTCCGAAATACAGATATACATTTCGCTATTCGTCGATATTTTGCTCCGCTCGGGAAATTAACGATTCCCTTTTGCTGAACACTGCGTTTAGCTTCCAGAGGGAAAAAATTAAATTATAACGTGTCATGAATAAAACATACCGTGCAAAATAGGCTCAAGTACGAAAAGGGCTGCAATGCAATTCTTACTGGGAAAGCCTACGATATTTCAGTAATGCATGGGAAAGAAGGATAGCCAAGTCAGCTACCGATGTACTTACATGAAATGTACTTCTTGCACTAGTAAGATAAAAAAATAGGAACGACGTCAGAAAAGCAGAGAGAAATAAAAGAGAAGACTGGAGGGTTCTTTCGTTTCTCTCTCTCTCTCTTTCTCTACTTCTTTCATTTCTTCTTATGTATTTTGTGGGCGAGGGTAGGTGATGAGTTTCGTTCATGTCACAGGAATAACGCTGTAAAACGAAAAAGCACATCATCATGTCGGTTATCGTGCATTACAGAGTAATTCACCGATATGCTTTGTGCGTTTGTGTGTCCCTTCCTTTTTGTTTTTTGGGTTATAGCTGCATTCCGCACTGTATTCTGTCTGTGGTTATCACCGTTACAAGCTATGCGAACCGTATCGGGATGTGAAACTTTTTTTCGTCGTTGCACTTAACCTTCCTAAGCGGGCTGATCAGCGATACAGTCAATTAAGTGCTCCTGCCGTTTGCATAGCCGATTTAAGTTGTGCACTTGAAAGGAATATGCTGGTGTCGCAATTGAAGTATGTTTCAAGTCTTTGTGGTAAGTGTTAATATGTTTCTATGCTTGTTGGGGAGATAGGCTTTAGTAAAAGAAAAGTCAGCCAGACCATAAGTCGGCTGCATATTCCCTTAAAAGAACCATATAAATGCTTATAAAGATGAAACAACAGGCATGTACAATGCATAGTTGCCCTAGCTGAACTTAATTACCATGATGACACAGTTATTTGGTGCACATCGCCCTTCTTCTGAGGAAGCAACCCGAACAGTGACAAAAACAGCTGATGACGAATATGCTGCGACCACTGCGTAGTACCTTCTGAGAAACGCGTGGTTCTTATGCTTCATGGTTATGTATGATATGGCACAAGATAGGTGGTGTCACGATTTCACAGGTAACGTGACATGACGGTCACGATGAATTCAAACTCAGGCGGGGAAATGAAGTCTTTAAAGACAAGGCTGTAGGTAAAGGCAACGCCACACACCATATACCATTACCGGAAACAGTACCTGAAACAAGATTGCTATCAGCAACGAATAACAGTAACGAAAATGCGCGTGTAAGTTCGTTGCCAACCGCTAGCGTTAAGCTTTCCACGTTCATTGTACTCGATATACATAGGGCACCCGGATGAGCATGGTGCACACTGATGCAGACCACAACCAAGGAGCGGAAAACTAAGAACGGCACTAAAGTTTCTCAAAAACTGTTCCGCGTTTCTAGTTTCTGGTATGCAGATTGATGTCACTGGAAGCGCAGCCATACTGTCACATCTTACGTCAGGTTGTGCTGCAATAATGACATTTGGGTGTCCTGTTGAGGGAGGACTCGAGGAAGAAGTTCCTCTAACATTTCGTACTCATAGCTGTGGGCACTAAACCATTCTCCTCTCATCTTTTTCTTTCATTCCGAGTTTTTCGATCACGTTCAGTGTAAGAGGATGCGCTCTTACCTCATATGCGGCAGAATTTAATGAAACATGTGAGAAACGTAGTTTTTTTTTTCTTTTTTTTTTTTCAGCGCGACGGCCAAACGCACGAGAAAGGAAATGGTTGACTGTTGATACAATGGTTTATAACGCCAAATATAGCCGTTATGGGTCATCACATTATAAAACATGTACGCTGCTTCAGCAGAAGTATACAAACTTCTGCTTAAAGAAAAATGACTTTTCTTTTTCTTTTTTTCTAGACAAATGGCTGAAAAATCAGGCAGTACCGAACTCAGGTGCGTGAGAGACCTATGGCTGGAGATGACTAAAGCCCGATGAGGTCCAATGGAAAGGCCCGATTACCTAAGCCTATGACCTAACTTGATCACAGATAGAAACATTATGTTTTGACGTGCCGCGGAAGTCTAAGTCCCTATAATTTTCGACGCCGTGAACGGCGTTGGTTGACTTGCTGCATACAGTTCATCATAATCTCATGCCCTTTTTGGTGTTAAGTGTATTCCATTATGTGCCGAAGGTCGCAGGGTACGTAGCCCGTTGTGCAAATGTGCGACGCTAGACGCCAAGATGAACATAGTAGGAGGAGGCAGGCGAGCTGGTGTAGCCGAGAAGAGGGTAACATTTCCTTGAGTCTGAGGAAGTACAGCGGGAGACGGGGACAACGACGTGGACACGTAGCACGCACAATGTCGAAAGCTGCCAGCAAAGAAGATAATTCCCTACTTTCCCAGTCCCAGCTTTGACCCAGTATCCTCATACGTAACGTGAATAATACTGATAGTCTCGCCAACAACTTGAACTAAGTGCCACTAGGGAGACTGTGCTCCGACTCTAGCTCCGCGTGAAGCTGCGCTGTATTAAACTGGAGGGAGTGTCTAGTACTTCATTGTGTGTCGGGTATAGGTCGATTAATGAGAAGATGAGAAAAGTGTGTGGGTTATACGTGAACATCATAAACGAACGCGAAAAACACACGTGATGGGACGGCACACTCTCTATGTCGTCCGTCCCGTGGGTTTTTCGCGTTCGATTATGATGTTTGGTATAGGTCAGTAAGTGTATGGCGTGTATGTGACTCCACATGAGCCCCCTGTGCAATATAGAAGCTTTTCATTAATTTGGAATTAATATTGTGGTAAATCTTTATGGGCAAGCGATATCGACTCATATCACGTGTAGTTTTGAACTGAATTCTCCTTTCTGATGTACAATTAGTTGCATGCCGTAAGAAACGGCGAACCGTTAAGTTTACTCATTAGAAGCGCAGACCTCCTGAGGTTGCGTCGTATTCAGATGAATTCAATGACTCTGAATGACGGCGGACTTCATCACAGGTGAACATGTAGAAAGAAAGGATCGCAGCTTCAAAGGCTGTTTGAACCTAAAGTATCAGGATATGTTTCTGGGATGCCTGGCAGTCACGTTACTACATCTGCTGTCGCTTCAATGGAGCCGCCACAGCGAGTTCGTGATCACTTCGACAGGACATGAATCGTCAATTCGGAAACTCTACGAACAATGCCGAACGAACAGATAACTTTTTTCCTGTGTTACTCGCTGTGCTCGTATTGTCGACTCGTTCGCAATATACGACTTTATAGTGAGTGATCCTCCAAGCTCTAACGTTCATCCATCCTCATATATTTTTACACAAGCTACAGTAACGCCAGTTGTGACAAACTACGACCACAGAGCTCTGATGATAATGATCAGGAATTTTACTCTCCTTACACAATGTAAAAACGGACGTGAGTGGTCAGAATTAACAGTGCATAGTGAAACGTAAGCTACATTCCCTCCATTAAAAGTCCGGAATCAATATTAATATTACTATGATACCACCACTTCCTGAAATTAGAACAACTCAAACAGGACACAACCCAAACACGAATGTTTTTGACTGAGGCAATGTGCAATTCGTACATGGGCATCTTTATAGTCTGCCAATAGCTACCACCAACGCACCCAAAAACAGGGAATAGAAATACAGATGCTCTGTAGCATGACGACTGAGGTTCAAAGAAAGCAAACTATGTGGGGGAAGAGACCCTACTAAAGGCGAAAGAGATGATACCTCAGTAGGAAGAAAAGGCAGCGTCCCTCAATCGTGAAATGCGGTTCTCAGACGCAGCAAAATGTATGTCAATACGGTATTTAGAGGTACAGAACGCGGTTGCGCTGGAAGCTAGGAGCTCTTCCACAAATTAGGATTTGCCTACAATACCGCGAGTGCGCGACAGTGGAACTCCTCTGTGGCAACATGAAATACAAGAGCACCAAAGCACCTGACGACTCTGTAAACAAGGTCCGAACGATAACAAGAACAAAAATAAGTGGTGACAATGGAGATGGGTTATTTCACTGCTATGGCCGTACCCTATCCCATTGCGTAGGAGTTAATATGAGCGGGGGTTAGTGATGATGAGCTATAATCCAAAAAATAGAGAGATGATGAACTACAATCCGTCGAGGAGGCCTGTGGCTGTTAAGAACTCGATGACTGCATCAATATGCAGGGCTGATGAACAGAATTATCCGAATGCCCAAGGATTCACGAGATATCAAATGGGTGAAGGCTGCTAGCTGATTTTCTACGGTTCGTCTTTCCTCAGAGTCTTGTGGCAGACCTTGAGGATATGCTGAATAGTGGCAGAAGTTTTGTACGTGGAGTGAAGGGACGTGCTGGTGCGACCTAGTGGAGAAAATGTGGTGCAAATGCCGCGTTAACTCGAAGCCAACGCACAAGGGATGTAAGAGTGCTAATGTGCGGGGCACAGTAAACAATAACGTAGAGACGATCGTATGCAGGAGTAGAGTTCATTTTTTATATCTTAAAATCCTGGGATTTTTCTTTTTGTTTGTTTTTTGCAACAGATTCTAGGTGGTATTCTATGTGGTTGTAATAAAAGGGAGTCTAAGGAGAAATTCCTATATTATACGTGAATCTATATTATGTATGATGTACGTTGGATTCGTGGGAAAAGAAATTTATTTCAACATATTTTGGGCCCCCCACACCTGACATCGGTTCTATGAGCTCACACCCGTTCATAGTTACATGAGGCTGCTGAAACAGGTTCAACGCGCGTCAACGCTGCGTCAACGTGATGCGCAGTGACAGCTATATTGTCAGGTGAAGTAACTTCTTCTCCAAGGTTGTAATCGCAGGTATCCATAATTCCATGAGCAGTTGTCATGCCTGTACACATGCGCATCATGGCAGATACCCGAAAAACTGCCGCGAATGTTTTCCTACTGTTTCCTACTGTTACCAGTCTGGAAAGTGACGAATTGTATTCTGCAGCAGGAAACATCCCCATCCCGTCCCGGGATCCCGGGAATCTGTGAAAAAAATAATCCCGAAATCTCTGGATTTGAAAACAGGTCCGGGATTCCCAACTATGCAGGAGGGACCTTTCGTTAGCGTCTTGACCATATTGGGAAACAGACATCGCTAACAGGAGTGCAGAGAGATGTGCTGCCTTAAAATCTGTATATAATTACCCAGAAGCGTGGCTGTGGGCGGTGTTGAAGAAGGGTTTTTAAGAAGTGCTCTTATGTGCACATCAACAGCATATAGCTCAGCGCAGGTGGATGACATGCGACGCGAAAGCTTAAACTTGTATGACAAAGACTTATCTTCATGCAGTGATGACTCAAACAAAGGAGACTACATATTCCAGATCCTCTGCTTGTGTTCATTACTTACGATTTTCATCTCGGACGTTTTAAGCGTCGTCTAATGTTGTTGCACCAAGGCGTCTGAATTACAGACGTGACGATGCTCGCAGAGGTAAGAGCGGTGAGTTCTCCCGCGCACTTTTGTTATATTAGGAACCTTATCTGGAAGAAACAGAAACATTAGGGAATGCCAAAGCAACTCCACGACGCAGCTGTTTCCGCTAGTACAGTGTGGGTTCACTAGTACAGTGACGAAACTCATGTGAGTCTTGCGTGATGAATCGTTTTGAACATGCAGCTGGACGGTAGCATGGGACTGCTACGTTAATGATAAAAAATAAAACCCGTCATTATTCATCTCATAGTTACAATCAGAAATAGATAAAGGTAGAGCAAGAAACGGCACAACGCGCTTGACATCAGTTTTGTGCCAGTGCTGGGATTCAAACCGAGATCCCACTGATCTTTGTCTGATCCCTCTGATTTCGCGGCAATATAGGGCCCGCATTCTTTAGAGTAGGCCGCTTGATCTCAGCAGAGGATGTATCTTTTTATTGTCACGTATTATAACTACAGCTGCCAGGTAATGCTAAGCTGCAACACTGTTTGATAATAATAATAATAATAATTGGTGGTTTATGTCGCCAGCAACTGTGATCATGAGTGTCTCATAGGCGTTCTACTGCAAACTGATAATATTTCATTTTCACTGTCAATATGTGTGACACTATACAGTTGAAGAATTTGTATATTATGTTTGTGTCGCTTAATGTGTTGTGCTGCGTTTTTCATCAAAATTTTGCTTTTCCTGTGCTGTTTACCAATACCCCCGCCATGTCCAGAAAGATTCCTCTTATTTTTGTTTCTTTTTTGTTATTTTTGTTGCTGTTGTCGGGCAACGTGAGAAATATATTTCAAATGAAAATAAAGATAACGTTCCACACAGTTGACTGTGAGCTGCTAATTACCCGCATCGCGAATTCCCGATACATTAAGCTAAACGCATATATGTGCTGTTGAACATAACATAGTTATGACGGAGCATGGCGGAGGTGGCTTACCGTCATCCCGGACAGCAGTGCTAAAAACTGTGACGCAACGGGACTGAAGAAGGTACTCATCGACTGCGGCTAAGATCCTCGCGCTTCATCTGTGACACCGATCAGAACCATTGGGCGTGCTGTCAATCATGAGTTCTGAACCCTCATGGAGCTCATTGAGCACCACGGTGCCTCGCTGCACTATCACACAGTCTTCGTCTCGTTGTAGATCCCCCTTCATCCGTTGTATATCATCCCACACTTATAGCATACCATAGAATACCGATGGGCGCTCTTTAACACCGTTCAGAAACGGTACTCCATGTTACGGTACTCCAAACGGCGTCCATGCATGACAGCCCGCGCCTTCCATTCTGTGTGCTATCCCACCTGTGTCACAACGTGTTTTTTTAACCGATTTTATTAATGTATAGTACAAAATAACCGGGTCATCTCATTTGTTAGTCACAGTGCCGTGAGGAAGCATGGCGCTAAATCATGCGGCGAAAGTCCTTAATTCCTAATAATCACGTATGGTTGTTGTGGCGGTGTTACTTCCTGAGAGCGGAATGGTCTCCCTGTCGATGTGGTGGAATGTTGCTCCTGAAAAGCGCGTCCTGACCTGACTTCATGGGCGCTAACGGGGACGGTAACCGCAGTGGATGGTGGTGATAAATGTAGGATAACGCAAGCGTGCTACTAAACAGTTTCTGCGTCCACTTCTGCACCTTGAATTGCATCCAGGAATGACAATGTATTGATCTGTGGACACCGCTGAGGGATTACAAGGCTATATCGGTTGCTACGCCCCAAACGTTTTCAAGTTGTGGTGGTGGTAGTGCAAAAAAGGAATTAAGAAAAAAAAAAGCAGGAGAATTAAAGTTGATGAGCGCGTATATATGCTCGGAAGCTCGGATATGCTCGGATAGCTCGGAAGCTACGACGTTGTGAAACAAATATTTTACCCACGAATTAAAGAAGTAATCAGTAAAACGTGATCTCACATTGTCGCGAGCTCATCAAGTGAGCTCAATGTAGACACTGCTTTCTCTGAACGTCCATTTATGATAGAACTGTTTCTGCAACGCGTGGCTTCAGCCTTCGAACAACCACGACAGCTTTGCTTCGGCTACCAGCAGTGCTTCCTGTGACCAATACCGAATGGTGGCTCCCACACATTTCTCGCGATCCGCCACTCGATTTGCTGGAAAGGGAGAATGGAAGGGAAAAGAGGGGGCACGCATGCGCGGCCCCAAAAGTTGCACTCGCTCATTTCCGCACACCTCCAAGTTTCCCAAACGACCGAGTCACGTGGCCGTGAGACGTCACCAGCAAAGTCTGTGAGAGCTTAGGTATATATAAGTACTCACATAGGCATTCACTCCAGTCTGAGGTGTCTCTACGGTGTTTCAAGACGCCTTCAACTCCCAAGTTGCATCCGCATCCTAAAGTTTTCTCCTTCGTCATCGAAGAGTCGCTCTCATTCTTACACGGTATATATTTGGTGAGTAGTCCTCAACCTTTCACTGCTTGGCTTCCTTGCACTCAAAAGCAGTTGCTGGTCATTTCCGGAGAACTGTTGTCGCTAAAAGCTCAATGATTAAGCACCTGCTTTGAAACGGGAAGTTCGTGCGCCTTCACTTCGAAGTTTGCCTGAATGAAGTGCAACGGATAGTATGAAAGATTGTTTCCACACACGAAACGATTATGAGCGAAGTGTTTTTGTTCACCCGGTGAATTACGTATGTTTTGTTATGTGTACGGCTAAGTTAGTGCTTTTCATGTAATTATATGCACTTCAGAAAACTCGGTATGAAGTTTGCCCTGTTTGAAGGCTGCTACAGTGCACCGCGTCTGTTTCGCTCGGTGTGAACTGAAGCAGCTGATAAAGGGCACTAATTGGCTAGACCATCTCGTATAGCCAGACTAATTTACCATCGTACTGGAACTAGCACAAACAATGGAAAAGTGACCCGTTAATTATTGTCGCTACAAGACGCGGGTGCCCGCATGAGTTCATTCCGCGTTTTGCTTGCCTTTTGCAATCCTGATATCGGAAGTGGATAACTTTGTTTCGCTCATTTCTCGCATCATATCAGTTTTCTTTTAATCAGCGTACCATCCAGCCATATCTCAGACACCCTGATTGCGCATTAAAATGTTCCGTTTAGCATCGCTGGGTAGCAGTGGAAATCGCAGGTGGGTCATTCCACGCCATGTCGTCCAGAGATGTGGCTCAGGCATCACAAACCTTTACGAAAAAAAAAAAAAAAAAAAAAAGAAGAAGAAAAACGTTCTTTGTAGGGCACAGAAGACCTACAAGCGTCATAACATTCCTCGAAAATTCCCAAGTGTTCCGCCGCGAAGGTGTTTCAAACTTAGCCCTGCCAGGAAAACCCATGTTCACTTTTGTGCTGCGACGGTGGTTCCATTACACTATATTCCCAAAATTTGATGATTTTTATGTGTTTCTGGGTGGCTATCACCTGAGTTTCATTAATTATCTCTTAAAGTGAGGTCACGGCAACTGGCGTGACCAGCAGGGTTAAAATTTATAATTGCATTACATACATGGGTAGATTGCCACAATACTGTAAGCGTGAGAAAAATATTAAATTTTGAACACTAAAAGTGCATTATAAATATAACAATAAAAGTAAAATATCAATGGTGTCTGTAGATTTTCAATGGTAAAAATAGCAGAAGTCGCGAAAAAACTCGCCTGAAGTGCCATCTATAGGTGAAAATCTTCTACAGGCTAGAGCAAGTTAGAGGAACGTGATATACATAGAACTGTTGGAGAGCTGTCCTCAAAGCAAGCACAAAAAACTAGAAAACTGGTATCTGATCACTAGAAGTTTTTGCTTGATATTTTTATTTCATAAAGTACTCGTGGTGCATCCATGACCATTTCTCTGACACATTATTTTGACAAAAGATTATGAAATTTTTACTCTTTTATGCTGGTTGTGCACGCTGTCACGACCTGACCCTAAGAGGTAGCTGAGCGAAGCTCTGGCAGGAGACACCCTGAGGCCCCTTAGAAACCCCAAAGGGTTTCTCAATCTGGAGGGAGCTAGGTGCAGTGGAACCATTATAACGGGACACAAAAGCGAACAATGATTTAACTTCCAGCACTGCGAAGCCCTCTAGAGGCGGAATGTTTGGGAATTTTCCAATGATGTCACACACTGTTGATCCGCCAGACAATAAAAGACACTTGTTTTTTTTTTTTTTTCTCTTTTTTTCATAAAAATCCGTGATGGTTGAGCGACAGTGCTGGATGATGCACTTGTCGTCGTGTGACTCAGCACGAGCTGCACGTCATATTGACGGAAGTATTCATGTAGGCGAAACTGCTGCATTACATCTCTAAAAAACGGGTGGTGAAATTTTATCAAACTGAAGCAGTCCTGCTAATGCGGGACCGGGTTCGGGCTACGTTGTACATGCACAACACTTAAGATCGTGGGGATGCCACACTTTGTCGTGTGCCTATGACCGGCTTAGTGCGCGAAATACCGGTTCATACGGTTCATGTTCAGAAACGTATATGGAAGACAACACGACGAGCCATGTGCAGGCAATTTCGAGAAGGGAATTGCGTCTTTTGATAACTATAGGCCAAGTGTTATACAGTAAGGCGAAATGCAGGGTTCCTAAACGAGTTATTATACTTTCCTTTTTTGCTTTCTTTTTTTTTTTCTTTTATTGGTGTTCTCCGGTAGATAGTGAATAATCTAAACACTTCGTGCATTCAAATACTGCAAACGAGGGTTGCATGGAGAGGCTCAGTGCGCTCAAATTTGAGCTTAATTAAAAAGCGTGTTCGCTGCCTATCTCTTTTCAATGCTGAGCAGACAAATGTCAGCGAAAAATTGTGCAGCCATGACCAGGTACCACTCACCTGTCGTTCTTCAGAGACCAACTATGACAGTTGGATAAAGTTCCAGAGCGGAAATCATCCTTGTTGATGTCCTGTTGCTGTGTTTCGTTCCTCTTATACATGGAATGGCCGCGGAAACTTTCACTTGATAGACGTCAACCTCGAATAGCAAACAGTATCATTTCCTAGCTTCGTCAAAGTTTTAACGAGGTCTGCGCTAAACTGAATCCTTCTACGTGTATGTCTATACTGTTACAGAACATCCAGCTGTTGGGCAACATCACATATTTGCGGCAGCGTCCTTCACTGGCTCGTAATTAAAGTTTCGGCTCACGTAGCACTTTTACCATATGAGGCTGGTCACGAGAAGGGTCATAGTTTGATGCAAAAGCATGCTTCTAACAGTTGCAGCATGTCACGGCAATGTTGCACGGCCGTCTACAACGGCCGTTTAGTTCAGCTAACATTAACTCATTCCCCAATCGAGTTGTGTCGAATAATCTTGCGCAGTTGGGCAGAATGTGCTGCAATACGCACTTGACGAATGAGGAGTACTAGAAACTTCGGGTCAAGAAAGTCGCTTACCAGGAGGGACGGTGAAACCACTCAGATTTTCAGCCGATATCAGACACAGATAAATTACACCTCTTGTGTTCCTACAAGGAAGCCCTCGACATTAAAAAATCAAATGAAATAAGAATAAATAATAATAATAATAAATGAAGAAGAAGAAGACGACGTTCGTAAGAACTTTCATTTCGAACACTTCTTTTGCATCTCGATTTTCTGGACTTGTCTGACGTCATTGAGTTGAGCGGTGGGTAATATATTGTACGTGCTTCTACTAAGAGCCCTCTATATGCTGCGCCAAATTCGTTCTGCCTAGAAACATTCAAGGGGAACAGAGCAGTCCATGAATTTAGATTGATCTCTCAGATCAGCCAGGTGAACTTTTGCTGTTCGGTAATTGACTTTCTCCCGATAATTGTTTCTTCAGTGGAGGAGGCCACAGACGAAGCTGAGGATGGAAAGCACGCACGGAGAAAGGAAGTAGAGAAAGGAAAGGAAGTAGGAAGTAAGCCTTTAGTGGCCGCCGAGTAAAGATTGTATACGAACATAGTGGTGTAAACTTATTTCCGTTTCTATATTTGCGACTTTAAATTTTTGGCCGGATCCATGATGCAGTAGCCCCAGTTTTGTTCCCTTCATTTTGAGAACAGAACATCGAAGAGATCTACAGTGGAAATATGCCAGCTTCTTAAGTCCTGAAGTAGTGACCTTTGTTTACAAGTTGTTTTGACTGGCATCGTTTATAAACGTGTGAAACTATGCTGTTGCGCCAGAAAAGTGCAAAATGTATCCAAACTATTTCGGTTTCTCCTTAATCATACCAAGGTCGGCGTAAAAGAAAAACACGCACGCACGCATGCACGCACGCACACACACACACACACACACGCGCAAACGATACTTTCTCACTAATGCTTTCAGCCACTTTAGCATTGTTTAGGCTGCGTCTGTCAAAACGGCAGAGACACAGAAGCACTTTGGACACCTCTCACAGCCTTAATACGACAAGCTCCAAGGTTCCACTCTAGCGCAATGCACACTGGGATTTTATAGAGTCGTCAGTTAATATACACTAGCAGGTATAACGTTTTATGCCCCTTTATTGACAATATATAAGGGACGGTTTGCACACGATATATATATATATTTTTTTTTTCATAAGTGCCTCCTATTTGATATCATACATTCACAACTAAGGTGATCGTAAATTAACTGCAATTCGTTTCAAATGAATGCTTGACAAGTTGATTTTTTACGTGTCTGTGTGTGTGTGCACATATAGGCTTGTGTGAAAGAATAGTCACCTTTATACGCTGTAATACTCCTACCAGGCAGGGGTAAGTGCTGGTGTGCGCGTTAGCACAAGGACTTTGTAACACCAAATTGCGAATGAAATAGTTTATGCAATTACCCTCTGAAGCAACCAACATCTGGAAGAGTACCTTTTCTCCTAGGATTTTTTTATTTATTTTTTTGCGCACGCTCTGTGGTCTTTCATCTGTGCGTTCGTAATGAAGCCGTCGCATCAATCTCCGGAATTACCGAAAGGTAATAACGAGAAATAAGAAAAGGTAGCGACGGGATGAAAAAGTTCACAATCTTGACACGGCTCACAGGCCGCCCTTTTTAGTGGTGATCAGAAGAACAGTGTCAATTGCAAATTTAACGCCCACATACAAAAAAGAAAAACACGTAACGTAAAGTGGGATCATCTATTGATGGCCCCATTCGCGCGACCCCGCTCGCTGTTTTTCTTGTGTTCCTTTCCAATAAATGTCGAGGGACAGTGCATGCTGCGCTTAAGCCCCTCGGGTAATGTGCATCGATCACTTATCGTCGATATTCCGAAAACACAATTTCACATCCACCTGAGGGCGAAATCACCTGCAGATCGATTGGTGGTTTCAGCGGTCGCATCCTCTTCGCATCCCTCCCACACACGACCCCAATGAAGCAGTTAATAATCAACGAAATGAAGGCACACACTGCTGCTTCGTGAGAATCACTTTCCGACGCGGAAGAGAAAATGAAAAAAAGCAGGACAGGCACTCGATGACAGGCATCTAGCAGAACGTCCGCATCATGTATTATATGGGGAAAAAAAAGGACATATTGTGCTGAGAAGCAAAGAGCTTTCGAGCACGGAATAAGCACGTTGTCCATTGCCTCACTTTAACCTTTGCTCAACTTCCCAAATCGAAGACTGTACGCATTCTTTCATAAGACCAGTGGTTGAGTCTTGCATGGATATATTGTCCCTCTGATTTCTTTTTTTTTTTTTTTTAATTCATTCCCACTTTTAACCCATGTTGCTCTGTTCCATCTTCATTGAAAAGCTTGATTATCCACTCCTGCGCGGCAGACGCATTGTTCCAGTGACTCGTGTACTAGACACAATACATTTCTCTGTGCCAAATACTGGCTGTTCCAAACCTTGCCCTGGTTCACTGAATTTGTGGTACATAGTTTTACTACATATGGGTATTTCCATAGGGGCGTTCATAAGAGCGAACATTCTTCGCATTGTTGCATTCTACGAAGTGACAGTTGACATTCAACGCGCAGCCAAATATGACGGCGGTCAGTCACTATTACCCGAAGACAACAGACGTCTTTTGCAGTGCTCTAACGGCTCACGGAAACTGAAGTCATGAAGCAGTGTTCAAAGTTGCTAGCACCGTTCGATCACATACAGGTTGCAATAACATGTGCACGCAACCCTACGATTTTTCCGGTTGACCCGACAGCTTCAAGTACCCCAACTCCCTCGCACTTTTTTTTTTCTTTGTGTGTGTGTCCATGAGTTATGCAGGCTACTTTGTTCTGTGCCTAAAATATTATAATTATACGAACATATTTATTTAAACGCAAAACTTGCAAAGCTTTAATCTCGAGGATCCCGTGGAGAACGGAGAAGAAAGGAAAAGTCTGTTTCCATTAGATAGACCTCTCACTGCTTAAAAATAATAATGACGTCATGTTCGATGACAGGTCACCATCTTGATGGACTGAATCCGAGCCATATGCAGCCACACGTCGGTAGGCAGATCGCTCGGAACGTACTCATAAACTACCATGTACTATATAGCCACTGTCAAAGCCTATTCATGAGCTTCATACAGCGCTTTCTTTACTCTTGGCACTTTTAATATATACAAAGCAGACATACGATCTGCCTGATCTTCACTAAAGAAACTCGTACTTCCTCCCTTCTTGGCACAGCTTGCCGCTCGTTTCAGACCTTTCGAATGTGACCTTCTCGGTCTCTTCGGTGCCTGACTCAAACTTTTAGAGAGTTTACAAGGTCTACAGTTACAGATGCATCGTCTCAGTTTTACGCAGTATGTAACCACGCATTTCCCAAGGGTCATAAGACTCCGACGATGGAACATGATGATTTTCACTTTCATTAGAGGCCGCTAAAAAGCTCGCACTAATGACGTGGACAATGATTCTAGTACACGACGTACTGTTGCGCAACAGCCGGGCCTAGCTTGTTATATAGCACACTGAACCAGGTTATAGTAAATGCGAATGACAACTGGCTGTCACTGGCGTATTCAATTTTACGCTTCAAGTCATAGTCATAACGTAGTATCTTCTGCTATCTTCGAAAGTGGGAATTCACAGCCCACCAGAAATGTCACTGATAAAGCCGGCTATGTTGCAGCTAGTAATAGTTTTACGGACAATAGAAGTGTGCAGATAGACTGGGTTACAGTTAATAGACCAGCAGACATTTCATTATGAAACCTCCCAAATCAGTCTCAGAAGCAACAGTAAAGAAATGCAGCTTAGTAAGAAAAGGAGAAAAACTGAAGTTGGCTTGTCCTTGTGTACACCGTTTGTGTGGTAGAGTATGCTTTACAGGCAACAGCTTCAGGCAACAATCATCAAAGCGACTACCGTCACTACACGTTTATAGGAGAGTGCTAGCATGATGTGTTGTAGTTTCATACCCCTGATATCTCTTCTGTTTATCATTTTTCTCTCACCGCAAGTCTGTTTGTTTTAGATACAAGATACTAGCTTTGGCATGGCTTATACGAGTCTCGGTAGAGGCTGATGTGTAATGTTGGTGCAACTCTGCGTTGCTGTTTTACATATTTGGCATTGCAAGCATCGTAAGCGGATACTGAAAGCGTGAAGCACGTCAAACGAAGAAACAAAAACACGTGTCAGGTGAATGCAACAGTGCCAACGCTGTGCAATATGCAAAATGCAACCGACTCCAATCCACTCTTGCTTTTGTTGTCTGGGGTCGTGCCTCCCGCAGAGCGGTGACCGGCCGGTAAACATGGTTGTCAAATGACGAGACTTGGTCCCATTAATGCAGCAGCGAAGTCAGCTGTCTCAGCAGGGGCCAACGTCGCCACTGGTCTCTAATGGGCTCGACGCGGTCAGCGACGCCGCCGAATCACTCCGCAAGCACTAAAGTCCACTTGCGGTCTTTGCGTTTGATGCCTATTCTTTGTTGCCACAAATTCTATGACGTATGAATGGTGCTGAAACGTAGTACGGGCACAGAAAGCCTACCTAGGCAAAAGGAACCGAGTAATAAATGGAGCAGTTCATTCACACAACCGTTTGCTTGATACAACAGCAGATTCGGCTTGCTTTTATTTTTGTTTTCCTTGTTTGTTTTGTTTGTTTGTTTGTTTTTTGCATCATTGGCATCACCATCATTTGGCATCATTGTGTCGCTTTTTTCTTTTTTCTTCTTAAGTCTACCAGCTAGTTCACGATTAAATTAATAACTTGGCTGTAAATCAAGCGTAAAATTTATTAGCAATTGTAAGCAAATATCTGCTAGACAACCCTAAATAATTTCTTAGAATGTTATATGAAAAGAAAAATGTAAACACCAAGCTAAAGCTAGCGTTAATCAATAAAAACTAACGGAAGTGAAACGCAACTATCTTTTTCTACGATAACAATTTGTAGCTAAGTGAAGAGTGATCATGACGCATACTCGTCTGGTGTAACGCACGGAAATCTAACGGTGATCTGTTGATCCGCAACATAGGACGCCTTTTTTTTTAAAAAAATTCCCCGTAGCATATACTTGTTACCGGGATGAAAAAAAAAAAGGTGTGTGTAGTAGAAACATTTGGATGCGCATAATCTGCAAACGTATATTTTTGACATATTACACATAATTCCACTATTTTTTCTTCATCTTCTTCTAGTTCCACTTCCACACACAAACCAGACATAGTGGCGTGAGATGCTTCTCTTTTGAGGCAAAACCTTGCAATCTTTTTCGAGCCCTGCGTATTTTTTTATGACGGCACTCTTCACACCGATCCCGAATACGTAGGTGATTAAAGTGCTAACCTGAAAAGGGACTCTTTACTGGCTGGCGCCAGATAGTTTGTGCTACTGGTAGCGCCACATATGCGTCATACCTAATACCCTAACACGCAACCTACTTTGTTCTCTCAAGTGACACCTGCATATCGAATTAAGATGAGAATTCTTTAGGGCTTCACACGAAGCTCGTACAACGAATAAGTGCGAACAAAACCGGTGTCATACAATACCGTTCCTTCGTTGAAGGCGTACAAGACATGAAAATCTGGCACGAACATCCCAGCCCTCTTATCGCGTCGCTGATTGTGAGGTGCAGTTGTTTCTTGCTTCTGCGCCTCTGGTTGAGTCGGCTCAGGTGGTTAAGTTGCTCTGCCGTTCTTGTGCTCTGTTAGTAAGGGGTTCGCCAGCTACCTCGTCACTTATTGACAGGAGGTGGGCTCCTACCCGTCTTTTCGTCTGTTCACGCTTGCTTTCCGGCTAGTGCAGAAACAAATAAATGAAGAAAATTGGAATATTATAATTCAAATGCTTTATTTCAATTATTTTTTCTGTAAATTGATTTTGGTGCTCGCATAGTCTTTTTTTTTTTTTTTTTCTACATCAGTACTGTTTGATAAGCACTACACTACAATTTTCTCCGCACTGCGAGTCACCAACTGTGTCGTCCAATCACGCGATGTCCTAACGCGCACAATATATCTGACAAGTTAGTCTTCAGTAAGGCGAGCATATGCTTGTAAATGCAACGGGAGCTGAAAAGATTTGAAGCATCGTCGACTTTACGAGCTGTATTATTTGACCTAAAAAAAAGCATATTCTCTGATGTATTGCACATTGTAACAATTGTTTAAAATCAACGCTGGTTCTGCCGACGTATGCGCCCCCTCTTCATAAACATGTAGTTTAAGTAGGATCCCGAATGAACTTAACCACTGGAAGATCAATATACTAACAGTCCTTTGCCACTCACGTTCCACTTATTTGATTAAGCTCGCAGGTTGCCCACGCACTTCGCCAGCCAATTGCAAGTGTAAATAGTGTAAGTGATGTCCTGATGTAAGCAAGTGGACACTTCAAAATCTTCTTCAGTAGAATAATAACCTGCGAAGTTTCTGTTGAAGGAGATGCAAGTGAGAGACAAAGCAATTTCCTGACCGCCACTTGTGCTTCGCCACGCTGTCATTCATATGTGCGTTGCGGTGCAAAGCCTTCGATGCGCTGCATCTTCAGGCTTTATGCGACGCCTTTCGAGGTCTTTCGATTGTTCTCACGGCAAGAATTCACGCTGCACTTATGACCAGTGTTGTGGCGCATGGGCCGCTTGTTGGAAGTAACTTAATGTTGTACACCAATTTCAATTCTAATGCAACATTTTTTTTTCCTTTTTACTTGCGCTTTATATATTAGAGTATTTATGATTAGACTGTTCAGGTGACCGCTAGGTGCTACAGGGGGCGTTATCAATTTCGTTACTGCCGTGCGGTCGCAAATCCCGGCAAATCACATGCAGCGTGTTCCGTGCGATATAAAATTGGGGTTTGCTGTATGACAGTTCGAACGAGTTTCGCCACCCTCTGTGGTGATGTGGGCATCACCCACACTTTGAAAGACCGATACAATGTTTGTGCATTTCGGAGCGAAACACTCGAAACAAAACCGGCAGAGAGAGGAAAACTGCAATTGCTTTTCTGGCTTTTATTGTTATCAGTATTAGTACAATTGTCTGCCATCATTATAACTACCTTCATTCGGCCCCTATTCAACAAATGCTGTTCGCTGAACAGATACTGTACTGCCTGTATCACAAAGAATGTGTATTCTTAATCTGTTTTCTTCTTTTATCCTGTTACGAAGTGCAAATAACTCCTAAACAAGCATATCAGCGCACAAGTGTTGACTCTGCAAAGTGTTCTGATTCATCGTCCACGCGTCAAGGGTGTAGGTGTAGTCCCTCATGCCTCATTCGAATACCCTCTCATTAGTGACTCGTTACTTACTATTTCATGAACCAATTGATGCAAGCGAAATTATACTTGCGATGCTGAGGCAGAGTTCTGATACCTATTCTCTTTGTACCTCAATACCTCCTGGTAGAAAGTTCGACGACAACAAGTGGGCCCCACAGAATATTTTTTTTTCTAGCATTTTTTTTTTTTTTTTCTGCCTTACGTCCTGACGAACTATTGTTTCAGCGTTTTCTGCCTCATCTGACGAATTATATTCCCCTACGCACCGCCCTCTACCAGAAGAATGCAGAAAAGCTTTCTCAACGGCGCAATAACGATGCATGGCAACGTATCCACGACAACCATCTCTGCACGGACGGGACAGCCAAGTGATGGAATCCGGGAGCGGTGTCGGTATTGTTATCAATGCAAAAGGTACATCCGGTGCTTTCAAAGTCCGAGAGCTCTCGGTTCTTCTTGCACCTTCCATGTATCCTGCCCATGATGTAGGAGCATACGAGAATAATTTTCATTTCAACGGACAATGCGAATCGTGCCGTCGTCAACTGGTCGTCAACATTTCCGGTGGTGAACTACGAAGAGAAAAAAGGGATGCCAGCAAATAGAGTGCACTTCCCTTGGGAAGTCACCTACGTTATAAATATGCCATTTCAATTTCATGTGCTCGTCCCGAAGCTTTTTTTTTTTTTTTTCAGAATGCGAAATGATATATCTCACAATCTAATGCATAATGGAGCAGTTCGTACCACGGGAGTGACCCTCAACACAACCCCACATTCCTTCCGAAAGCCTACCCCGCACAGCAAAAATTCAACCTTTCATGTGAAACAAACAGAGAGCAAAAGTCCATAAAGAGCATATTTAAAATGTAGTACAGTCTGGCATGTACAGTCTCATGAAGACGGTTCTCAATGCGGTACATTTAGAACGAATTTTATTCTGTTTCTTTCCTATCCATTAAGACAAACTTCTGCGCTATATGCTCGATACCGATATATTCATCGATGCCCTGTATTATGTCATGCTGTCCCTACCGCGTCATTGAAGAGCTGTTAAGTGTGCCTGTTCCGTTCTGCTCGTGCAGGGTCACCGGAAAGTTTCGAGAAGGCGATTGAAATTTCCTTAGTGGCCCGTAGCCTGCGATATGCGGCGTGCGATTGTTCGCGACGTACCGCCCCGGCCTTGGTGGTTGGTTGACGCAAAATTACCACCTAAATTAGCCGATTAAAGATTCATCCTACGGGACGTGCCATTTAGTGATGTCAATTACGGAATTCTAGCTCCCCTGAGAATTTCAGGAAGTACCCGTGACCTCTTTACCGGTGACGGTACCATTATCGCCCAATATGTCCGTGGTCGATTATGTTCACTATGTTCAATCGTTCTCTTCCTCGGGTTATGAATTCGCCACGGCACGGGGACATGTTTGCACGTCGCGTTCTTAGGAGTGAGTAGAGCGGATGGGTTGAAAATGGGTGGGAAATGAGAATTTCCGGCGATTGGCACAAAATGCGAGCCTACATCCTTATCCTGTACTGCGCGCTAGTGCAGGCAGTGTTTCAAGCTACTTTCTCTCTGTTAATTTTATGTAGGAATTTTTTTTTGTGCACGATTGTTCCCTTTCTTTTTCTAATTTCTTTTCTTTTTATTATTCTTTTTATTTTCAGACGCCAGAATCAAAATATAGTCACATGAAGTATATGAGGCTTAGGGATCCTCTTGGGGGGAGTGGGGGGAGAGAGAGAGAGAGAGAGAAAACGACTAAAAAATAGACTACATGTAACTAAATAATACTTTCGCAATACGGTTTGTTACATCATCCTAATAAACATAGAGATTAGAAAATGCTACATCCCCATCAGTCGCCTTTTCTAATCTTTTCTAATGCAATTTGTGACTCCTGCGCGAAAAATAAAAAAGAGAGCAGTAACACATGAGCGTACAATGCAGCATTAGTACATGTCTGTACACAAAGTGGTCACTGGGGTCTAATTGAAGCCGCAGCGCAAAAGTTTAAGTTTCGTCGTTAATTCTGATTGGCATCGCCTCACTATGTCCTATTTCCACCACATCATTACGTAACTACGACAGGACATGACGATTTCTTAATTAGTGGCGCGAGTTGTGCGTCATAATGCATAGCCTTAAAAGCGCAGTCAATGAATGTCTTTATGTAACCGGATGAGCCGCAGCACTTAATTCTGTCTGCGATGTACACAAGCATTGTTTTATTGCTTTCACGTGTCTGTTAAACAAAAATATCCACTTCACTACATAAAACCTTACACGCCTGTCGTGGAACTGTATACGAGGTCATCGACATCCCAGCTGAGGAGATCCATGAAAACTTAAAAGTCCAAGGCATTGTTGACGTCCGGAAAATATCCATACGAAAAAACAATTGATACATCACAACATGAAATATGGTACTGACATTTCATACTCCTACAGCTCCAGATAAAGTCAAAGGTGGCTACCTCTCTGTATACGTCCGTCCATCTATTCCTAACTCGCTCAGATATTTAGGTGCAATAGGTTCGGGCATGCTACAGACATCAGGTGCAGCAGACCCGGGCACGACACCAAAGAATAAAGTGGTCCTTGTTTGTGCATCAACTATTCGCAAGTACTTTCGGTTCCTGTTGGCATGCTTAACTCCTGATGATGTCCTAGATGGAAGTTTGAGAAAGAGGATATGAGGTCACACAGAATCTCACCTATGCAGAAGCAAGGAAAGAGCTCTTTCCATTTCTCTTCCAAAAAGCGATTGCGAGAGTCATGACCGAAAAACTTAAAATGATAGCAAAATGCACACGAACAGACATTATCGTGTTTTTTTTTTTTTTTTTAAGTATGATATTTGATTTAGCAATTAAAAGGTGTTCTCTGGGATCAGAAAAAAAAAAAACGGTTGTATCTTCGGAATACACTATAAAGACATGATAGTCTATTACCCAATGTATTCTAAAATACCCAAATAGGTATTACCCAATGTTTTCTTGCATTTCTAGGCCTGCGAACATTTTGTGTGGAAAACATGTTTTATATATCATAGTAACGAGGGTTCTGAATTCGTAAATTGCAGCATTGACCTCTGAACCCTGTCCCACTAGATCGGCAGGACGCCGACACTGTTAGCCGACATCCAAAAATCCGATATTGGCGACTCTGTCCCACTATGCGGGCAGAGTGCGGACTATAACTTCACTTCCGACAATCGTAAAGCAAATAATGCCGCCGCCCTCGGCAGCGCAATGGTAACGTGTCGGGCTTCTATGCTCACCTTCTCTTGTTCTGCCGGCAGTATACCCGTGAGCGAGAATACCTCAGGGCTCAGTACGAGACTCATTGCAGCCGGCCTCTCACCCTGCCCT
>JARGYV010082640.1:0-12313 GCA_029532675.1 Ornithodoros moubata
TTTGGGCGCTTTATACTGGCGTGACATTGTGCTTTGCGAAAATTCCGTAATTATAGGTATTTAGTCGAAGGAATGACCTTTTCATAGATACCTCACACTTAAGGATGCTACAAATAGAACCGCTACAATCTCAGTACAAAAATGGCCGTTTTCGGAGAGAGCAGTGAGAACGCAGCCTTAAGAAGAAGGTAAAAAGCTTGCGACGAACGGCTTACCTCAGGTAATGTGCATAGCTGGAAATTTTTCAGTGGAGTTTTTTCAGGTGCTTCTTCCCATATCTTGTCGTCTAACATTGCTCCACTGATGTTTCCCGCAGATAAAAAAGTGCCCTATAACCTCTTCCACGTAATGTCCCGAAATTGCGGGCAGTGCAGTAGCGTATAAATTTCCCCCGCTGTTGGAACGTATGTATGTTCCTCACATTTAAGCGATGCGTGCGTGCCAGAAAGACCCACGTTTTTCATGTCAGGCCACTCGATGTATTTTCAACATATAGACCACATTATTGAATAGTTCAATATATGAAAGGTCGTTAAGAGCGCCCCCTTTCAGTTGCCCGATTTGAGCTCGCTAACTGGAAACGAATTCGATGCCGTTGCGTAATTGCACGCAATTTCGCTTCGGAAAAATTATAGAATATCAACAATAATAGAGAGAGTCGCGCAAATGTATTATGAGTATATGGGCAGAATGGGCGGAAAGGTTTTTTGAAAAGGAGAGATGGAGGAGCTCTATTGGACCGTCATTATAATGGGGTTCTACGGCTAAGATTGGTAAACAACGTAAACATTGTAACAAATAAATAAATAAATAATGCGCGCATAAAAAGGTGACCAACTTACGTTACAGCTTGTACAAATCTAGGACTTAAAAAATATAACAACTAACAGTCTTCTATATTCTTAATTTCTTCTATAAGAGTATCACAGGGTGCACGCATGGAAAGAGAAATAGAATGTCGAAAAGCAACAGCCACCCAGCTCAGGTTGTAGCTACACACTTACACCAACCGCCATAAGCCGGAACAAAAAAAAGCGAGCAAACAGAAACTTTCTCGACGGCTAAGCAAAATAGCGCACACATCCTCCTCCTCATCATCATCATCATCCCCATCACGCACCGACGGAAAAGACCCACCGCCATGAATGGATCTTTCACTGCGGGAGCTCGGAACATATTTCTTCGTCGGAGCAAGGAATGCAAGAAGTACGCGTCTTCTGACAGACGACCATGCAGACGACGCGCCTCTTCTCCTCCGCCATTTTTTATGCCTCCGCTTCCATCTCAGTGTCGTCTGCATTTTCTTTGCTGGCTCGGCGTGAAAGATTTACGATTTCTTACGGAACCCAGACACACACACACCGTCCTCAACCTGCAGCGGAACTTCTTTTTTACTTGTCTTCTGCTCGTTTGTTGCTTCGTCTGCTACGTTGTTTGGTACCGGTCGCGATTCCGGCTGTTGTGACAACGTTCTTTGCTTTTGTGCGTTTGTTTTACGGTCGCTGTTGACGGCACTGCTTTCCTGCTCCGTGTTCGTCGTGCTGTTTTTATTTTTTTACGTATGATTTTCCGCCTTCATTACTTGTCTTATTTTGTACTCGGGGGGATGCTTGATATCTATACAGAAATGTTGGGGCTGATAAGGTTGTTTGCGACTGATGTGAAGGAAAACTGATAACGCCTATGCCGACATGTCTATTCGTGCAGGGTGCTGCTTCTGCACGAGTTTCTACGCAGACGGAGTAGCAAAATGTTGCTATCTGTGAATAAGGCAAAAAGAAAAAGTTAAAGTACAGTGTAAACATAAAACGTTCTATCGGATCACTCTTTAGACTCCTTTATCCTTCACACTATTTTCTTTTCCAGCTTCAATACACAATGCAACTTCATACTCAACGTCCAAGTCTCAGAAACAAGGGCGTTGAATGCGTGGGGAACCGTCCGAAAATCTGCGGCCCACTACTAATTAGTGATCCTTGAAACACCCTTTGTAGCGAAGGAGTTGCGAATCTGGTTTAAGGAGGGGGCGTTTTCTAAGTTCCATACGGTATAGTAATAATAATTATAACAATTAAAAAAAATGTTTCCGCCCGGGATCGAACCGGGGACCTTGCGCGTGTGAGGCGCACGTGATAACCACTACACCACGGAAACGGTGCTCAAGATCGTTTCCAAAACTGGTTTTCATGTGTTTCATTACATTTGTCTCCAATTCTTTCCCATACTGTAATGTGTAGCGATGAACTAACAAAACTGTGAAATAGGACATGCCGATGTTTTAGGGCCCACGCCCTGACAGACTGAATAATCAATGAATTCAATGCCCGAAGGGCTGAGCCTCGGTTCCAACCCGTCCGGTACCATTGCTGTAATTGGCTTCAATTGTTCCTTTGCAACCGTTACTTCGCATTAGCTTTGTTACGGCAATTTAGCCTCCGCCTTTACGAAACGAGCGGGACCGTTCAAAGAGGCGATGACGTACGGTTCGGAAACTTAGTTTCGGTTTCGCGTGCAAATCCGGGCCACGCGTGACCGCCATTTATAAATGAACTTCGCTCATTTCTTAAAATTTTCCACATGATGTTAGACAGTTAAAGCTACCATAAACGTAACAGTAGACAGTAAAAATGCAATTTTCCGCAAATGTATTAAAGTGAATAATTAGGGAATATATTTCGTACGCTCTGCCTTCATCTCCATTGAATTAGCCCACCTATAACACAATGGCATTTAAGTATTTTGGGTAATAAATAAACACACACAGATTGAATCGCGATCAGGCTCCACAAATAACGTTAGAGCGTCACATTATTCTGTGTCTATAGGGTGTGCATATCGTCACCGGCAATTGTCCGGAGATGTCCCTCTCGTCGTGATTATCGGCGCGTCCATTTTCCCACGATCACAAAAAGAAAAACGCATCGCAGTAAGCGGAGCGCTGGACAACGGAAGAAGAAGAAGAAAAAGGGGGGAAGATGGGTAATTGCAGCAAAATGACGCTTATTACCGTAATGGCCGGTGATGTTGGTATCCCGTGCCTCTAGCAGCACAGTTGAGTGACGCTTGGCCATCACGGAGGCCCGGCTGCAGCTGGAAACCTTTAATTAGACCCAAGGAAACAATCGCCTTTCCGCTTATATACACGTGTACCTATTCATTAGCCATGACGCCTCTTCTCTCCGGGCAGCTTCCCCTTGTTCCAGATCCGGCCCTCATTTCATTAAAGACGTTAATGGCTCTCACAATGACGGTTTGCAGAGCCTTACGGCGTAAAACAGGAAATGGCCGTCGAAATGCAAAGAAGTCGAGGTTGTTGACGACCTCGAGAGTCACGTGACGTTGATAATATACAAGTACATGCGTTGGTGAATATATGTGCCTTTGGATCTCGTATAGAAGAAACTGTAACGTCTTTTAAGTCTCAGCTGCATTCCCATATCAATACTGGCTTCACGAGCTTCTGACGTGTCGCACTGCTGAATGGAAAATGCGGAAGCAGACGACGCGCTGGCTCTGTCGTCTGCTTCGGCCTTTCCGCTCTCTGTAGCTTCCTTACGAATATGTTAGGCCCTTGCAGCACTGAATCATGCGAAGTTATGTGCACAGAAACAGAGTTGCGAAGCACTCTTTTTTGTTTGTTTCTTCTTCATCTTCTTGGAATTCATCATTCATTCGAAATAAAGCGTCCTGCTGTCGGACTGGTCCTTTCATTTGGCAGTTTTCGCCCTATTTGTCACCAGGAATTGTGTATACGAACATGAAAACGGAAATGCATGCGATTCTAATGCCCAGGAGCAGTTATCGTGCTTAGCGAATTTGCTGTACATGTCTTCTGCTTTCAGAAAGATGCTCAGCCAACGATAACACATAAGTTGCGCTGGCCATAACTGCAACAGGGCGAGTTTGGTCAGCTCGTATACCGGGCAAACCAAATATCAATAGTGTAGCTAAATGTAGCTATTCCGAGACAAGCCTAACATAGATGACTTTCGTGGAAGCACTATGGGTACGTGATAGCTGGGTGAGCCCTAAGAAGGCATGAATCGGTCGTGTCGGTTTTTCGCTCTGCTACCCTAATCTTAAAGGGGTTGCGACAGATCGTTCCAATAAATATGTAATAAATGTACAAAATGAATCAGCAGGACCTTGCGGACTTCGCATATAACTCATGTTTCAAAGTCCCGCTTATTTGCAACGAAAAAGAATATTTTACGATCCCGAAACTGACGAGGTGATGACGTCACAACGGAGAACAACAGAGCGGACGTCCGGGTTGAACAGCAGCGCCCTCGAAGGCAGCGTCTCGACAACGACGCTAGTTTCGCTGCAGCACGATGCTGGACGCCGCAAAAACCGAAACGATGAGGTGACGCTGAGTGTATTCCCCTTTCACCAAGTGGCCCAACGTCCGCCATTTTATCGTGCCACTGCCTATTCCCAGCTTCAAATAACAGGGGCCGCCATTTTGTGCCCTAGTGCGCTAACAGAACAACCGATCCAAACAATTCAATCTATAGCTCATCCCCATCCTCTCGACCCGCGTAAACAATGAACATGGCGGCTTAGGAGTACTTGAACATTGCAGCAGCGTACATGTCACTTCGTTTAATTTTGTCTCCGTACGATACATCGATTCTATCCACTACTGATTCTAACTACTTACGATGTCGATTGTTTACACCAAATCAGAAAGATAGCGATGAGTTATAGTCAGGATTGGCTGGATCGGATGGATTATTAGCGCGCCCTAGTGCATAAGATGGCTGCCGCCGTCATTTGAAGCTGGGTATAGACGATCAGAACAATTCAATCTATAGCTCATACCCCTTCTTTCGATCCGGTGTAAACAATGAACATGGCGGCTTTGGAGTACTTGAATATTGATAGATTTTAACCACTTCTGAATCTAACTGCTTACGATGTCGATTTTTTGCATCGCGTCAGAAGTACAGCGGCGAGTTATAAACTGGTTTGGCCGGATCGGTTGGATCAGTAACGCACGGTAGGGCACAAGATGGCTGCCGCCGGCATTTGACGCTGGGAATATTCGAGCTTGGGCCGTCTGCTTCGGAGTTTGATCACGTGAGCCCACTAGCCTATCAACAGGCAGCGCGGTCTGTCGTCATAGCACCAGTGTTGCCTGGTTCAGTTTGAGGCGTCGTTCAGCAACCAGACAAATTGAAATTCGATATCTTTATAAATAAAGAGATTTGGAAAGTGCTATTTTGTACACAACATTTTGAAAACGTGAACTTTTGATATATCCTATGTAATTTTTATTTTAATGAACTGTCGCAACCCATATAATAATAATAATAAAAGAAGGGAAACGTGAGGTTTCCAGGAACAAGTTTTTCTGGCTTTCTATAGATTCCTTCGTCGTTTTACATTGCCATTGCCTGCCTACATCTTTACTCATTTATTCATTAATTTCAGTGCAAAAATTATTTTATTTACGTGCCATTTATCCGTCCCCTGCATTCGTCAACACCAGCTCGCCTTGCCGTTCTTCGCGTACAGAAAACGGCCTTTTTCTTTAGCAGCGTTAGCAACACTGGTGCCAAAGCCAACCCAAGCCAAACCGATCCAACTATCCAACGCGATCCAAGCCAAACTGGCAGCTTGTGTTTTCGAGTGTTGGCATTCCCGATTTTTCTTCTTTGCCATGGATCGCCGAAAACGGTTGTCACCCGTGCTGGTAACGCGATAGTCGGACAGCACACGAACCCTACACCGTACCAACATTCTGTCACACTGTATGCTCGTTCGTAGCCACTCGATGGCTTTGTGGACGTGGTAAATTGCCGAAGACTGTGACCGTGCAAACGCCACGCATGTTCCACTATGCAACTTGTGACTTTATCGCATTGCACACAGCGCAGTGACAGTCAGCGCTAGCATGAAAACGATCCTTCCTAAGGGCTGCTGCTGTTAATAGCACGCGTTTGTCGTTAACGTCAATAATCCCTACGACGATACGGAGATACCGCAGACAGCATAATGTTTGCGAAGCTCAAGAAAAAGATTGAAGAGGAAAATCAGACGGAACTAAATATCGGAATTCCGACGGACTCGTCGGGTCCGACGCCGACCCACACACGGCGAGGTAATGACGAATTGAGATCATCTTAGATTGAGCAGTTCTGGAGAAATCGCGTCTATTGATTGGACAGTCCTGTCACTAAAACACACGTTGACACGACAGGCGAAGCAGCGGCTCGATTGTGGCATTCGTTCCTTTTTTAGTGTTTCAACATCAGAAAACTCAATTTCTGCCCCTTAAACAGTCCTCAGCCCCACCCAAGGTGAAAATATAACATTAAAAAACCAAAGAAATTTAGAAAAAGAGACACTTTGCAAACACCTCTGTTCACGGAGCAAGAAATCAACTTTCTGCACATTCCTTCGGCTTCAGTGCATCTTGCTGCACTGAGGCGTATGTGTTGACGTAGGACCACATTTGGTGCCCGGCTGTTGCCGAATTTCGCTGTCTAAGCTCAATTCTGACTTTGTTTACTCACTTCTCTTACAGCGGTTCCATTTGATAATAGCACTTCGAGCACTCCGGTCCGTAGCACCTCCACTGACACTCCCGACAGTGACAAAGAGCAGCGGATAAAGGTACTCACTAACCTCGGTCGGGTGCCCGACTGCATAGAGTTTCCGATGTTGCCGACCAGCATAACGATTGTCGTCGGGGCATCACCATTGGGCTGAAATGAAATGTGATGTTGTCTTATCACGTGACCCAAAGTCAGGTACAAGCTTCTTAATCTGACACTTTTAACAGTTCTTTGAAATGTACTTTCCAGAAAAAGCAACCGAGCCACGATAGTCCAGTGGCAAGTGGTATGTGCCTCTCTTTCAACAATCTGCTCCTATCAAAAACCTTCTGAGCCGGCGGCTCGAGCCTCAAAGTCAAGCGTGTAAAACAGTAATTGTAATCTTTGGCCAATAGGTGAATCCAAAGCTGCACGAGATGGTCTGACGAGGAGGTCCGAAGTGCCGCCGAACTACGAGGAACTTTGTCGGAGGCTGCAGCAGCTCCAAAAGGTGGGGCGACCGATTGCTGACGAGCAATGAAGTAAAGTCCCCGAGCAAGTACCGTAGAACCTTTCCTGTTGTCGTCGTTAAAGGGACGGTCTCATACAGAAAGGTCGATTTCAAAACTTTGGTGAAACAAGAATCGTTAGTACTAATGTAAGGCCGCATCGAAAGCCCATCGGCAAAATAGCGATAGTTTTTGAGAAATTTAACAAAATAGTAGAGAAAGCAGACGACGGATGTCACGTGTTTTTATCATCTCCTTTTTTTTACACACACATAAAAAACGTCAGCAGGAAGGCACAGGAAATGCGGCTCTTGTGATTGGCTTGTGCGTGTGATCACAGCGCTCGCCTTTCTTGCGGGCGAGTGCTCACACTAAAATTGGAACGGGACCCAGAGTGCCGTCGTCTGCTTCTATTGCCTCGATTCGCCGTGCTTTTCGTCCAATAGCAGACTGCTGTACCTGCAGATGTGCCGGATGTTGTCATCGTATCACTTTAATTCGTTTAACTTAATAGCTGTTGCGTTTCTGGCAAAAAGAATTCGTAGTGTGCCATTTTCAACAGTGGCGATTCGAATGGCATAGGTCTTAACCAGGTCGTTTTGTACGAGACCGTCCCTTTAAGGGCATCCCAAACAACAATCACAGAACGAAAGCCAAGTCAAGTCAAACTGAACATTTCCTAAAACATTACAAGACTGTTTGAATTTAACTGCATTTTTCACCTCTGTGCGATTCTATAGTGTCGACCCTTTCGCAGCAGGAGTAAAAATTAGCCCATTTTTTACCCGCGCGAGCATTAGGCCAAACAGGACGCAGAAGCCGGGCTGCTTCAAGCCGAGAAGAAGATAGAGCGGCTGGCCGGCCAGGTGGAGAACAGGGAGGAGTTGGAGAGCTTCCAGAGCCAGGAGATGGCCAAGGTGAAGCACCTGGTGAGATTTCATCCCTTCCGTCGCGTAAATACTTTGGGCCTACCAGTCGAGCCAATGCTGTTTGCGTTCACCGCAGCTGCTGTGTAGCCAGCAAGACGTGCGTGCCATGGAGCAGAAGCTGCGGCAACAGGAAGACGAGTGTCGCGCGGCGCGGGAAGAAGCGTGTCGTCTGCGAGCGGAGCTGCAGCGCGAGAGGCAGCAGACGGACGGGGGACTCGCAGAGAAGGACGCTCTGGTGCAGGAAGTGGACGGCCTTAAAAAGGAGGCACTGCAGGTGTGTACTTATGTAAATGGCTAAGTAATTACTGGAAGATCGCTGTCGACGTAGGAGGGAGTGGGTGTAAACAAGACTTCGAACAAGTCCCAAATTTTCGCAGTCCGTGCAAGAACGCATTTGACTAGCGAGACACGGATTCAAAGTAACGAACACTGCACCGAGTGGTCAAAAAGGGTCGAAAATTGAATTTCTTAATACCAGAAGCTCTTACCTTTTTAAGTACCGGAGCAAAGTGTTTTCGGTTCTGTCGTCTTTACTGCCTGTTCGTATCCGGTACTCCTTCAGCCTCTGAGGTGCTCGTTTCCTCAAACAGAGCTCCAGCCGTATAAGCCAGCTGGAAGGCACGCTGAGCAACCTAACGGACGAATACGACGGACTGAAGCACACTCACGACGTCTACAAGGCAAAGGTGGGGAAATCCGGTGGTGGCATTGCTGCTTGTGCTTCGAGAGTGGGTTCCGTCTGGACGTGGTTCCTGTTTTTCCCCGCAGGCGGCTGTCCTATCTGAAGAGACTAACTCTACAATAGCTCACTTGAACGAAAAGGTGAAGATCCTGGAGAAGAGGCTGGAAGGCAATTCTCTCACCGGCGACGAGCAGGTGCAGAGCCTGCTTCACGAGGTAAGGCGTCGTCCCGCAGCCGTTGACCTGTACGAAAGTCGGGAAGTTATGAGCGTTTCATCGAGCAGTGTTTTGTTTTAAATTTGAACATTTTGAATGATTTAGTTGCAAAATATGCGAGAAGCCATCAGATGCGATTAATTTGGCTTAAAGGGACGGTCTCGTACAGAAAGGTCGATTTCAAAACTTTGGTGGAACAAGAATCGTTAGTACTAATGTAAGACCGCATCAAAAGCCCATCGGCAAGAACGCAATGGTTTTCTAGAAGTTTAACAAAATAGTAGAGAGAGCAGACGACAGATGTCACGTGTTTTTATCATCTTCCTCCTTTCTTACACAAAGAAACGTCAGCAGGATGGCGAGGGAAATGCGGCTCTTGTGATTGGCTTGCGCGCGCGATCACAGCGCTCGTCTTTCTTGCGGGCGAATGCTCACACTAAAATTTGAATGGGACCCGGAGCGCCGTCGTCTGCTTCTATTGCCTCGATTCGCTGCACTTTTCGTCCAATAGCAGACTCCTGTACCTGCCTGACGTACGGGATGTTGTCGTCACATCAATTTAATTTGCGTTTCTGGTGAAAAAAATTCGCAGTGTGCCATTTGCGACAACGGCGATTCGAATGGCATAGGTCTTAAACAGGTCGTTTCATACGAGACCATCCCTTTAATGGTCAGTCTGTAAGTCACAGAGAACAGTCAAAACAGCAGGGTCGCATCCCAACCCGCAAACATTGAATTCTCCGCAGCAAGTAAATATGCAGAAATCTCTCGCAAGTAGTTGCAAAGTCATATGCGTGACATTTAAGACTTTCTGTGTTAAAGCTTCAAACTAATACGTCATTGTTTGCACAGGCCTGCAGAGCTGTTTGCATAGAAATGCTGTGAACTGTACTGTCACACTGTAGTGCGACATGTTTTGTAATCGGAGGTTCCCCCTCTCGTAGAGAAGGTCCTTGGAAACAAAGCTGGACGAAGCAAGGCAGCATCTGTCGGAAGTGAAGAGTTCGTGGAGCGAGAAGATAAACAGCCTCGAAGCGCAGGTTCGTATGGTTTAAGACATGCAAAAAATGGACGACACAAATGGACAGGGCGGAGATTGATGCGTATGTAAGAGCTAATGTAATGTAAGGAAGCTCTCCCTGCTGGAACAACTTAAAGTACGCGACTACACGCTCTGCACGGAGCATGCCAGACGTCGGACATTTTTCCGGATCCCTTTTTTTTCCTTTCTTCTTCTGTGAGACAAGAAAATGTTGTGTTAGTGTGTTAGTCCACCTGGCCAAATACAGTCGAGCCCGTTTAAAACAATCGTCAATACAACAATAACTCTGATAGTACAACGAAATTCTCTTTTCCCGTGAGCTCTCCCACTGCAAGGCACGTAGCGAAAACTTCGTTTGTACAGTCGGCAACGGAATGCATTGCTCCGATACAACAACGTGATTTTCTTCTGGGTGCGGGCCAAAGATGAAAAACTTTGAAGCACAGAGCCACAGTTTTCCTCCAAACACTTCAAAGGTCGCTGAACTGAACTTTGGAGCTGGGTCACGCAGAGCGGAATGATCACAGAGTCACGGGAGGGGACTGCACGGAAGATTTTTCCCTCTTCCCTTTTTCTTGCTCCACTTCGACAGTGAGCACATGAACAACTGGTCAACAGCCGTGGCGCCAGTATTGTCGGTGAATGCCTCGAGACGCGGTTCAGCACACTCGACGACCGTAATCAGAAACCGAGAGATGATTCTTTCCTCTGCAACAGTTGACAGTGCGTCTGGAAGACTAAAGCGAATGCGGGGAGCGATGCTGCCAGATGTGATTTGAATGCCTGACAGACGCCTGCAAGAATCAGACCCTTGACGTGGGGATTACCGCTAACTTTAAGGCGCCCTCGGCAGTGCAGTGGTAACGTGTCGGTCTTCTGTGCTCTAGTTCGCGAGTTCGATCCCGGCCGAGGACGGTAGCAGTGTGGGGAGGTAAACATTGTTACTGGTACCGTGTGTCGGAGATTTCCGGAGCACGTCAAAAGATCCCCAGGTGGTCTAAATTATCTGCAGTCGTACCCTGTGGCGTCGCTTGTGATCACAGCTGTCTCGCGACATATACCCAACAGTTATTATTAGTATAATAAGGCATGCAACAACAGGAGAGTAATCAAACAAATTGGTCATGACCTTGGTCTCCCTTGAACATGCCTACGATGAAGGTCACCCTCAGCATGTCGTGCAAGCGATACAAAACTGTTTTATTAAACCTAGAACTCTCATACCTGAAGAAAACACAAGTATGTTGGATGACAATTTGGAGACGACTTCATCCAAAGCGGAAGCTGAAGCAGCGTGGGAGTGACTACTGCCGGTGAAAACGCGAGCTTAGGGAATTTTGAGGAAGCAGAGAGCTGTGCACCAAAAAGGTGAAGAAGTAACAGATATGTCCATCATTTAGGAGGTGTGTCCTTCTGGATGGCGAAAGTGATGGCGACGATGATAAACTTTAGACAAACTTGAAAAAACTGTGACGGACAGCTGTTCCAAGCTTTAACAAGTGACACTGTTTTCATTTTTTAAAATAAAACAGGAATGTTCGTCCGAACTATCGTTGTTCTTGCTTATTTTCGCTTTTTGCCGCATATCGCGTGATGATTTTGCAAAAACTCGCACATGACAATACTCTGATGTAACAACTGAATTTCGCGTTTCCATCAACATTGTTATAGACGGACTCGACTGTACAGTCAAAATGTTTATTTGCAGATTTTAAACCTAAACCACAAAATGGCAGACGACAGCCAGGAGTGTGCAAGGCTGGAGAATGCCCTCGCCGAAGCCCAGCGGAAGGTAAAAGAGTTTGAGGAAGATAAGTGGACCGTGGAAGAGAAACTTGAGGCGAAAGAAAAGGAGGTATCGGCCCTGGTAAGAAAATAATCTCTCATTTGTTGATGTCTCACTCTGTGCTTCACTGTGAATGGATTGTTAGTTATGTCTACAGTGTGTCATTGTTTATACGGGGGCAGCACTGTTCAGTTTATAATCGTCATCCTCATCAACCATTCAATCGGACGCACGTCCCTTTGCCCTGTTCCTACTCGTTGAACCAGAACCTGAGAAACTTTACCATCATCCAGACCAGACTTGGACGACAATCTTCTGTCAGTTGGAAGGATTGAACAGCTTGGATTTGCAGTTGCATTCAAAGATGGAAAAGCAGAAGTACGAGAGAAAAATTACGAGCTGGTGCTATCAGCTGATCAAACAGGAAAGTTATACAGTCACAGTTCACGTCAAAGCTTACAAGACACGCAGTCGCTGTTATATCCCAGACAAGAGCGCCGGCAGCATGAGGCAGCATAAAAACTTAGCAGACTTCTCACGAACACTCTGCAGCTACATGCAGTGAAGAAGAAAGATACTTGATGTGCACAGTAGGCAAGCTAAGAAGC
>JARGYV010082646.1:0-24357 GCA_029532675.1 Ornithodoros moubata
CCCTTGCAATTACTGAGGGCCTGCGAAAACTACAACTCCCACAGTTCCCCGCAGCAGCGGTGGCGTAGCAATGCTGTAGGTGAAATCGGTCTATTAGCGACTCAGTAATCTGTACTTCGCGGACGCAGGCATGCAGTAAATCGTTGCAGTCTTGTGTTTGGGAAAGCATGTGTGTTCATTGTTCAAGTTCCTTTCGTACGACGAGCAATTAAAAGCGACGTATATATTTTTAGGGGAGTAGACACTGTTGTTCTTCTGGTTGCAGCCATTAGTTCATGAATGCGTGGGCGACGCGCATACACATCTCAAAGGGACGGTCTCGTACACGACGACGCGTTTAAGACCGATACCATTCGAATAGCCATTGTCGGAAATAGCACACTGCGAACTCCCTTCGCCAGACACGTATCAGATATTAAGTTAAAAGCATTAAATTGATACGACAACAACGTCCGGTACGTCAGCAGGTACAGAAGTCTACTATTGGACGAATAGCGCAGTGAATCGAGGCTATAGAAGCAGACGACAACGTGCCGGTTCTCATTCAAATTTTAGTTGAGCATTCGCCCGCAAGAAGTGCGATTGCTGTGACCGCGCGTACATGCCAATCACAAGGACGGTAGACTTTGCGTTTCCCTCCACTTCCAGCTGACGTCGCCCTATGACGTCTTTTCTTTTTTTATGTAAGAGTGTCGTCTGCTCTCTCTACTCTGTTTTTTTTTTTTTTTTTTTTTTTCTCTCGAAAACTATTGCAGTGCTGCCGCAGCTCATATCAATAGTCAACCGCTACAATGGTTTAAAAAATTCTGCAAGCAGCAGAGAAATTATCTAAGTAAATTTTTCGATTTTGTTATCTTATCAGATTTGAGCAGCGGCTTTCATAACTCATGGATGACCAACGCGGACAGCTAAACTGTGACTGTGGGGTTGAAGCACGCTGCTGAAGGCGTATGTCGTGTTGGTGACTGATCTGGAGCACCTTCTGCTGCGAGATACCCTTGCTGGGCCTGTTGGGACGGCGTCATGTTTTATTAGGCTACGTTTTCTCCGCAGAACCAGAATCAATGGCCAGAAGACAGACGTGATCTCGTATCTCTTTGTTTTATTAGTAGCAAAAAGTGGAGCGGTCGGAGTAACAGCGTGAAGAATCCAGAGTTGCAGTGAAATACAGGATCATAGAAAGGAAAGAACTACGTGACAGATAGGTCATACGAGAACTCCAATTGAAGGTTCCATGTCAATTAACTCCAAATCCCAAAAGCAATTTTAATGAGTGACGCCGGTAAAATCGTGTCGAGTTCATTGCAGTCAACAAGACACTGTCTGGACGCTACTGTTGAAGTCACGCCAGAAGCCCTCGTTCACTCTTCGGAGTCCTTTGGACGCCTGGACATCTTGCGGAAACACTCCTGTAAGAAAAAGAAATCTCAAGAATGCTGAAGGAAGTACGAATGCTGTAACAGGGCCATATACCTTAGAGACAGCTGTCACTTTCCTAGCAGCTTCCAGTTTCTCTCCTTCAAACTCTTCAGCCTGATGTTAAGGGAGACAGAGAAGAACGTGAGGAAAAAAAAAAAAGAGTGGTCACCCGATAAAAATCGTCAGAGAAAAATCGTAAGTGGATTGGGTCCAAATCGTCTTTTCCTGCCTACCAGCTTCTTGTCATACTCTTCGTCGGTCATTCTCTGCTCCTAAGGAAAGAGGAAAAAATGCCGGTACGTCACTTCCTGCATGAAAGATTGAGTGGGCTAATGGCCAGGGAGGAGTAGGCAGAAGAAGAAGAAGAAGAAAGATCCTGGGGAGCGCCTTTTTTTTTTTTTTCCCCAACCACCGGCCCTGGCTAATGGCCAGAGAGAAGAAGTGTTCCTACGGGTACAGCACGTCTTACCTCCCTGTGATGGGCATTCCTCTTCAAGGCATGCAGCTTAAAATGAAAGCACGTGACATAAGTATTAGGAACGTGGTTGCCACCATTTAAGTCTCCCCCTCCCTTTTTTTTTAATACCTTCTTCATGTCATCCTCTGACAACACTCCATTGTTGGCCTTGTCCACGTTTTCTTTGCACTTAGCCACTGGTAAAATGTGACAGCCATTCCCTCATTAGATATATCTGACATCAAATAAGAAAACGAGCAACTTACTCATTTTCTTCATGAACGATCTCATGGTACATTTCTGTTAAAAATTGGAAGAAATTCGTTAACTTTTTCTGTTACAGCTGTAGGTGCTGTTAATATTTGAACTGAAATGTTAAATTTGTTACTGAAAATAAGGTATGGGCTCTCTCTGCGCAACGTATAACACAACATAATCTAGTGCTCACAGTGTAGACCATGACAAATTTCAAGGCCTGCTCGTAGTCTTCGACGTCGGCTTCTCTCTAAAATAAATATTTCGGTTCACATCAGCAGGCTTTCAAGGCAGAAAATAGCGTTTTCTTTGTCGAGATGGTGCTGCTGACACCACGAATACCAGGCCCGTCGAGCTGTCACCAAGCGAAGAATGCTTACAATTTTCTCCATGGTTTTTTTCATATACTCTTCGACGGTATCCTTGCTTGGTCTTCCACGTTCCTTTTTTCTCTGCGCAGAAGCAGCATTATGATGGTAGTGAAAAGTTCCTACCTAGGTCGTTGTTACCTCTTCTTGCATAACCTGGAACACTTTCAAAACCTGTAAACAAAGAGACCAAAGAGCTTATGAGCGAGAAAGCGACCAGACGAGACATCAGCGGTTCCAGTCCTCACACCCCGTTGTAGGACAGGTTGAGATTTCCGCAGAGTTCACTTGTTCTAAGAAAAGCACACTCCGTAGTGAACGATTATTGCGAACTGGGTCTCTCTTGTGCCGCTTAGGAGCAGCTGTATATCTACATTTATGCTCCTTCGGCTATCCTTGAGCCAAAGACAATGATAGCCCGTCCCAAAAGAAAAAGCAGAATCACTGGAACCAAAATCCTAGATCTAAATGAGGCAGCTCTCGTGACATGTTCATACTTGAGATAAATTGGTAATACTCTTCGGTAGCTTCCACTGCAGCATTCACATGGTTCAAATTCATTAGTTTGTTTCCAACTGAGACATCCAACGCCCACAGATCAAGCCTCTGCGGTAACCAGCAATGGCTTGGAACAACATTTGCAGCATAAGACCGAAAATGCCGTTTCATTTGCCATGACTGTCGCCTACGAACAGACGTTTCTATAAGAACCCACAAAGAATGCCCGAACTGATGCAAGATAAAACCGCATCACCTTTTCCTTGTCGTCATCCGAAAGCGTTGTTTCATCTCCGGCTTTCTTTGCGCACTCTCTACCTGCAAGAGACACGCAGACGATGAAGGGCAGGACACAAAGAAGGCATTGGCACATGTGCCAGACTTCACTCCAAGTAACTTCCAATCGAAGAGCTCCTGCGTTCTCACCAATATCATCACCTTCTGCGGCGTAGATAGTGACAGCGGTCACTGCTAGAACCAGAAGGACAACTCGGAGCATCATCGCGATCGGCGTTGCAGCTCCACTGTCGTCCCTGTCCGTGAGTGGGGCTTTTTGTAAGCAACTCCTTGCCAAAAAGAAAGGAGGAGATATTTGTGTCTATGTTGCCTTCGATTGACACAGGCGTCAAGCTTTCACGCCTTTTATTTAGTGACGGGTGGTCAAACATGCGATCCAGCTTGTTTTTTCTTGTCGCAGCATGACATCAGAGCAGTACAATTGCAGGATGTTGAATTATTTATCGCGTCAATGGCAACTTGAATACCATGGAGTCTGCATTGAACGAAATACAAGGTCGACTCGGATAGCACAAACTGCAACAAAGGTCTCCGATGGGGAAACTCTTGCGGTTGTACACTGATCATTCGAGGAAGGGGCAGCAACTACGAGGGATTGTGCGGTGATGGAATCCTGTCACCGGCTGGCCTGTGAGGGTTTTTCTTTAGTTTTTTTTTATGAATATTAGAGGCGTATTCCCTTCGAGGTTGGTTAACAGGGACGGTCACTAAAAATTACAGAAAAATATAAAACAGAGTACTTCATATATTACACCTGTACATCCACGATACATGTGTAATGTTTGCATCATGGCGATCGACATGAGTGGGTACACACATAGACATGTTGTACGGGCAGCTAAGCGTAAGTATGTCATGGAGCCCTTGTCAATGTGGCGCCCGTGGCGCCACTGCAGCGCGCACCAAGGCGATAACCGGGCTCTCCTGCAGTATCCGCACCACTTCGTCGGTCAGCGGCAGATAAACCGTCTACCGGCACCATCCGACGTCATTCCCGACTTTACTTCTAAAAGAATTGTGTGCCGAAGATGTTTCCCTTGGAGCGGAAGGCCGAGCTAGAGTCTTATGATAAAGGGTCGCATATACGACGTCTTCAAACCTATCGAATTGGTGACCTACAGTTCCCCAAGGATACATAAAGCTCTGCGTTGGCGAAGCTCTCTTGATGGCTCCCGGCACTGTCCGGGGCACCTACCAAAGACTGGGAAGTCTTGGGATCGAGTCCTACGACGACTGTGCTGTAAAGGGTTTCTTCCTGAGTTCTCCCCCAATGTGTCGCTCAGTGGAGGGTGGAGATTGTAGTCTTTTGCCTCTTGATAAAGCACTGTTTATCATTGCCAGCTTCGACCTTATCTTTACATGGCTCCTGGTCATAATATCACTGCATACCCCCAACGGGCTTCGTGCTCAGGTCAGGTCGAAACAACGGGCCTTTTGACAACATACTCTTTATCACTTCCACCCGTTAGCTGCAATGCCTACTGCTGTGTCGTGATGTGAGGTGGGCTGCAAACGATCACCATTTTTTCTGATCCCTAAGCTGCAAGTCACGTCTCGACGATTTCCCGCATAAGGCAGTGCACATAGAGCACCTTCAGATGTCCGACCATCGACACTCATAAAGTACCGCTTCTCTAAACCCGCTGAACTGAAGCACGAAGCGGTCATGGGCGACAGGGGTACCTGGTGCAAAGTACCATCAGAATCCGAGGATGGAGCCATATAAGCGCAGCATCATAACCGAGAAACATGTAAGACACAACATTCGAAGCAGGATACGAATTCGAATAACTACCTACTAAATGGATCTACAGATTCCAGAGAACCCTGTTTTTGTGCATGTGCTTCCGGTAACCCTTTTCTCACCCATAGAGAGAGTGAACACGCAACCTTCCTCTAAAAAAGCAGGCCGCGCAGTGCCTTTCACGCACTTATAAATAAGTGTAATGTATTAAAGGTAGAAGCGGTAGAAGGTAGGTGAGTTGCTGGTTATACATGATGCGTGAATGAAAAGGACGACACGATACACAGAGGAGTGTCTAGTCGTCCTTCTCATTGCAGCGTTCTCCAGGGTTTTTTTCATCACGTGTACCTAACATATTCAGTTCTATTAACCAAAATTCAACACCAGCATACCACGTTGTCGCAAACCTTCCAATGAAACTAACAAATACTGAAGGCAGAATTCCTTCGGTGCCTGTGATATGTCACGTCGCAGCCCATAAGCTAGTAGGCTGCTCTATAATGACTGCACACCGCCAAAGTTATTTCAGAAAAGAAGCGAAGACATGCGACGATTGCCAACCAAAGTGGAAGAACAGAAAATTTTATTTCAGTCACCAGACGGACTCCTGACAGACTCAATACAGGTTCTGCTTCTCCATGAACTTTGCGTAACATGCCTATACAACATAAAAGGAAGTAACAAATCAAAGTTTAACCAACAAGCCCAAGTGCGCGAGCATACAGCTTACACTGCAGGCGTCCATTATCCTCTTCGCAGCTTCCAGCTTCTTGTCTTCGAAGACCGCGGACTGAAGCATAAAAAACGCAGTTCTGTCATCATTCTGCCCACTTCCTTGTCATTCAACCTGTGTCGTTCTGACATACCAATCTTCTGTCCAGTTCCTTGTCGTCGACGTCTTTGCCCTGAAGCATGTATCAGCCATTAGTTCACAAATGAGCCTCGGGAAACTGACAACGCAGTACACTTCGGCTCGATCTCACACACTTCGCGATAAAGTCGTGTCTGGGAAAACTGCGTGTTATCACTTAATTCGCGCACTCCTTGTAACTGTTACCTTATTTCACAACGAACTCTAGAATATTGGCTATACGTCGATGCGTCAATTCATCACATTGGTATGAGCCGTCGATGCATATTCTTTCTACTGTATTGGGCACCGTCGTCTGCAATCGGAAGGTGCTGTTCAAACGTTTCTCTGTCACTGCAAGAATGAAACTGATGATGGGTCTGTCAGTCTCACTCTTTTCTTTTTTTTTTTTTTTTTTTTGCTCCATTTCGTTGTCCGTTGTGGTGACTGCGGGAATCGTCTGACCTCGAACTACAGATTTCAGACAACAATGCCCAGTACTTATATAGTTCACGTGTCGTATTACGAATTATGGTTAGTATTTTGTCTGAACCTCCTGATCATTGACCAGGGCCTGTTAACTATGCGGCTTGTGGACGTCTGACACGACCATGATTTTCAATGGCCAGAATGCCGTTTTTCGTCGAGATGTAAACACGCCATTGATAGAAAAATATTAGAGAATTGAGCGAAATAACCCTGGACTGTATTCGTTGTTATTGAGGCAGACGGCTGTGGGATGATGCCATTCGCAGTGGGCCAGAAATGCAGGAGCTTAACGAACAGGGGCAGTTGTTACCTTTGTCGCGTCTTTCCATGTTGTCTTCACGATGAGTGTCAGCTGAAAAACGTTTGAGTCATTTGTTTTAAACAGTCATAAATATTGCTTTGCTGCTAAGCCTGCGAAGAAAAGAGCGCCATGAAATGTTACACCGAGGCTACAAGCACGACATGCTTATCGATAACTTGTGCTAATGAACTAATATGTAGTTGTAGCTACAGCTCTTAGCAGGTGCGAGGTGGTACACTGCTAGTACACGAGTATTGTTCGGGCTTAGAAATACCGAGAATTACCTGGTTCCTCTCGTCTTGAGAAAGAACGCCACCGTTAGCTGCTTCCACTTGGGACGCACAGGTCTTTCCTGGTAAAAAGAAAAGCAAGCAAGGCATTTACGCATTGACTTGCAACAGTACTCCGCACCCGTGAGCGACCCCAATAGGAAGAATGCGCTAATAATTGAAGCGCGCAATGCTCCATGGACAACCTATACTCATGGTACTCAGCCAGAAGACTAGTAAACCTGTATGCGTGTGTGAATAGAAGTATCGCTCTGCATGGTGGTCGCGAAAGTCACGGTACTCAAAGATTAATGAATAAATAATAATTCTTCGTGTTCCACGACGCTTTCTTTCCAGGTGAGCGCCACATGCAATATGGTCAGACTGGCTGCAAGTGTACTGTGCATGCTTTCGTTCTCGATTACTCGTTGGAAGCTATACATGTATTCACACGAGACTTCTGCTAATTTTAGGACAACATAAGATTATGATCGTGGGCTAACACTTGTCTAAATACGCGATAACTTCTGCCCGGAGACTGTGGGCAGGAGTAGCAACATCGTGGTCAGAATTGTCTCAAGAGTAACCCATGAAACGGCATTTACAGATATCGCGTTTCCGTGTAGCCAAAGAGTCCAGATCTGTCCACCATCCTGTCCAAGAGTGAAAATATACTCACTCACTTCCTCGGACACGGCTTGCATTGTACACTCCTGTCAAAAAAGAAACAGGATGAACGGTGACATCAAGCACATACTCTGGTGGCAGTGTGCTTACCGAAAAGTCCAGCACAAATATCTTCGCGTGTGCCTTGTTTGTGATGCCGGGGTCACCATCCTAAAAGAAGATGACGCACAACGAAAATTTCTATTTAAAGCGGATGATATGGAGGTGGTGGTGGTGGTGTATCGTTAACAGGGGGAGGCGTGCGGTTTTCCTGCCAAGGCTGGCGGCATGTTGCACGCCTTAGTGTGCGTCCTGGGCCGACTTCAGGGGGATATGGAGGTCTTTCCCATAGTTTTTGCACTTTCCCAAAGTCTGTTCAAATCGCTGAGTTTGGTCCCCAATGACGTGTCCCAGTTGGCTGATTACCGAAGAGAGGTTCTGCTACGTCGTGCTTGCTCACTGCAGTCTGTGTTGTGAGCTTCGTTCGCGTTAGTCATTATAGCTAACCTCTCCTATTATGATGTCAGCAATAACATCAGCTAGTGAGCGGGATAGAAGAAGCAAGAAAACGTCTTACGATTCTCTGATCAATCATCTCCCTGGACTCCTTGAGGGTCTTCAGGTTTCTTGCACTTTTGTTTTCCGTAATCATCTGCAATTTCAAGGCGAAAAACATTCAATTCACTTTCAGAAAAAAGGGTTTATACGGTACACCCTAAGGGGTGTCCGCGCTCGTCGCGTATTTCACTCCCCTAAGGGTGTTGTGGTAACACCCCAGTGTGAGGGTGTTCCCCAGCACCCTTCCGGGAGGGTGTTCCCCGACACCTCAGTCTGTGGGGGGTGTTCCCCCCATTGTGCAAACCCTTTGGCCTGACTGGCCTGTGATTTTCACAAAGACAAGGCACAGTTAAGGGCGTTGCAGTACAGAAAGCTAGGGTGTTAGCCTAGGACCCTTCCAACAAGGGTGTTGAGGTGACACCTGAGTATGTTTAGACATCAGCTGGGGGTGTTGCTACAACACCCTTCCAGTGGAGAGGGTGTCCAATCTGCATTTAACACCCTTTCTACACCCTTTTTTCTGAGAGTGAAGGCAGGGTGCTTAGACACTATCACACGTGACGCGGTTTTCAAGACGGTTGCGTCATTTTGTTAAGTAGCGATGTCATACGGTGGCAGCATGCATTATTTTCAACATTTTGAAATGCTTGAGTCAGTTGGAAAACAAGCACATCTTACCTTCTTGCCGATTTCATCGATGAGCGTCATAGTCTGCAATATATCAGCACGACAAAAGAAGTGCCAGATTAGTGGCACATTAAAGCAAGCAAACACATGCGCACCGAGGGGTGCCTTCATAAACTGAAAAGTGTCGCCAGCCGTGTATCTAGAAGACGGAAAGCAACCAGAAGACGCGGACAAGAGCCGCTGCACATGAGGTACAGAGCTAAAGCCTAGGTTCATCCAAACAGGTTCAACAGCTGGATGCCTTTAGAAGTGTTTTCTGCTCCCCTTCCAATTATCTAGCGATCGACTTCCTGTTGGCTACGGCTCGACACAGGTCACTGCTCACTTGATTTAACTTCTTATGGAAGTTATCAGTATGTCAAATCTCTGACGAAATAAGGCAAGTGGTGTACGTTACATAGTTCCGCTCTTGGTCCGACAAAGACGTGTTGCTGCTGACGTTGACAGCGCACTGGATACCTGAAAAGGCAAAGACAATGAAAGTTATTGACGCTGAAAAACAAAGTGAAGAGGGGCAAATGACATTTGCTGGCGAGAGCTTGTATAATGTGCTCTTTATTTCACGTCCAACTTGTAGATAGCGAGAGCGCCTATAGCACGCGCTGCCGAAAGCGCCAGACACAACGGGAATGTTGAAAAAAACGCACACACGCACACAAAACTTGAGCGTATACCACAGCGAGAGTCATTCAGAATCCGCTTTATACGTTTCCGGCTGTGGGTGTCACAAATAGAGTCGTTTTTCACGAACCAGGACAATGCCGTTTTCAACAGTGATCTGCTCTCACGGAGTACCCTCTCTAGAGTCTGATTCTTAGTCGGTGTCCTGAGGTTCGGAAGACGAACTCTCGTGATTCCATTCTACAGGAAGAGGTTTCTTGCAGTTATTCTGCTATAGGTCAGCGCGTTCATTGCAGCGTCAAGCCTTGTCTTTCAAACTCACCAATATTTCTCGCGAAATCTTTATCGACGTCCGAGCACACGAGCTGAACTCCGAGCAAGACAATCACCAAAAGAGAAACGCGGGATTTCATCGCTGTGGTGCAGGCCATCTCTTGCAGACAGTACCGCCTTGACTATCCCATGCTGCCTGGCTTTTATACGATGCTGCGCGTAGGGCAACTAACGCATTTGTTGCGTGTCTGTGCGACGTTCCAGGAAGGCTAAGGCGACGATTCCATGTTGGCACAGCCATGTTCTTTCACGCAAATCCATTGAAGAGCGTCGCGGCCGGAATATTCAGTAGGTGTGTTGTTCAAACAGGAAGTGAATAACGCATGGTAGGTGGTGAAGCATTATAAAGAAATATAAACCATTAAGGTCTAAGCTTCCGCTGCGCCACCAAGGTCGCGGCTATTAAAGGGCAGTCAAAGACATATGTGGGCGCAGTTCTCTTCGAAGTTGTCGACCATCTACAAGTCATGCATTATTGGTAAATGAATAGCGGTGCAAACTTGGGTACATAGTTTATTTACGAAGTGAAGCGAAACATTGGTTTGGGGCTGCTCTGGTAAATGCAATTATTGCTAATTTTAGTAGTTCGCGTATTCTAGACACACGACACGCACGAGACTGCCCCTTGAACGAAGTAGGAGGTGTGGCGGTGGTGTTCTGAGACCTCTCTGCGATGTCTGGACGGTCCCTTATTCTTTGCGATACACTGCGTCAGGCACGAAGCATCTTTGTCTTCCTGTCCAGAGTCGGAACTGCCAGTGGAGGCTTGCCTTGGTGCCGTCGAAAGTAGCCGACGGCAGTGTTTGCCACAGCAGCAACAAAACGAAAACATAGAGACTGTATTCCTTCGTCAAGCCCAGACATAGTCACAGACTGTGTTTCAGCCAGTGCTGACGTACACGATGGAGTCGCCTGGCGTTCCGGTACGGAGTCGTTTGATACTAGTAGCATCGAAGAGGGACCAGCAAAGGAAAGCGCATTCCGCCTTCACAGCGTATGTAATTCATGTGGAAGAAAACCTGCTGCGCCCAATTCTGGTGGTGAAGTCAAGGCAAAGACAAGAAGCTCAGAAGAGAAAGTCGGTATCCAGGGAACGAAATGGAAGCGATAGCAAGGGGATAGGTTGTTTGGCTACGACTGCACCTGCTACCTGTCCAGCTTCATTGGCTGGTGCGTTCGGCGTTTCCAGAATGTTTGAACGAACTCTTTATGTCATTTAGCCTCTTTTCCTGTTTTGCACCACGCTCCATAGTGACATAATCAACACATCTATTGCCACAGGTCACCCACTATATACATGGTAGCGTAGGGTTGAACTTATAGCCGAAGAAAAAAATATGCAAGTACAGTATCATTCTGAACTGCTGTTTTTGAACTTTCCCCATAAAACCTCATCATCATCTGAACTGGGATTCATTCGTCTGCACCCGTATTTTGCAGTGAATTATGCGCCACGGGCGACGACCGCCGCAGCTGTACGAGCGGGGGGGGGGGGATGGTTTTGTGGTTTTTGTTGTTATTTTATGGGTATTTCCTTTCACAGGGTGCATCTTCCTTTCTTCAAATTCGCTGTTATGCAATCCCGCAAAACTAATAGCGGCATAACGCCAACACCCACAAGGGAATAAACGCTTAACGTACAAGATAAAAAGAGCCTTTTTACTCCAACAGTTCACGATAACAACGTACGCAGTTCGAAACAAAACAAGACGCAAGAAGCACGGCTCCTGCCAAATTTGACAGGCACACTCGCCCGCAGTCGCACAACAAAGGGTCTTGAAAATGTCAGCCGGCAGGGTAGCCTGCAAATTTAATCTCTCCATCGTTGTTTTTTCCCTTTCTCTTGAACCACTTGCCGACGGCTACCGCTGACTGCCGCCGTCGTCGCTCCATTCCTTGTCGCTGCTGTTTTGTGTGTAGTCGGTGTCCACGTTTCGTCGATGACGTGATCGTTGGACGATAGTGCCATAGTGGGTGTTTAAATAGTTCGCCGGCTGTACCTCGCTTCGTTTCGACTTCTTCTTCTTTGAGTGTCATCATGAAAGTGTTGCTCGCCATCTCCGTGCTTTGTGTTCTCGGTCATTGCACCGGTACGTACGATGCAGAACGCTGAAGGCCTATGCCACACATTTGAACTCTTCACAGTAATTCGTTATCTCCGATCCTTCCAGTCCGTGCGTTTCATTCTGTACGCCTGGGCGAGCAAACATCGCACGCGACAAAGGACGTAGCATCTCAGAGAATAGTCTGGGCTCTGTGCACGTGCAGCTTTCTTTTCTACTTTTTTTAACGAGGGGTCGTTAAGTTGACTCGTCATTGTGCATGTCAAGCGATCTGGAAAGGAAGGTTTCGACATGTCACAAGACGTAGTTGATGTGTACTTGAAGTAACAATGCCACAGAGACCGATATACTGCAGTTCAGGGGCGCTTTCCACACGAGCTGGGTTAGAGTCGTGTGCCGCCCCTTAACCCGCGCGATATCATATTCTACGCAGGGTTTCTTATCGAGAAACTGATATGTTGGCTTCCCCTTGCGTCGGTCGCCGTACCTTTTCCACGTAAAATCAGGCCGGCCTTATTTGCTTGCATTTGCATGAGTGTAGTGAAGGTCACTGCTAAGAAGTTTTTCGCAGAACGAGCCGTTGCTGACCAAGCTTTACGCGTAGATAACGTTATTGAGGAAGGGGGCGTGTAAATTTTCCCAGAGCGCAACATGTTAGGTGTCAACATATATTTTACGCGTGTTTGGATATTGTTTTTAAGCCCAGCGATTGTTAAATTGCGTCAGAGGCCTGATATCCTTCAAGCTTGATATTCAACCAAGTTGGCAGGTGTCGCCAGTTAGCTTTCATAAGCTTTCGACCACGATAATGGAGTAGTTTACCTGTAGTATTTTCCACACAGAAAAGGTTATCTATAATTGTGTTAACCTCTCCTCCTTAAAGCATCTGTCTTTTTCATAATGGGATGCCATGCAGGACCTTCAAAGCTCAGGAACAAAATTGTTGCTTTGGAATAGTGGACCTCAGTCTTATGACTGACTACATTAGGCCATGCAGTTAGGGCTGTTGAATTTTTCTTGCCTTTGGAGACTGTGTGGAGAAATATTTAAAAATTATATTATAGTCATTCCCAGGATGGCTTCATGCTTGTATGTCACAGCATAAGTAAGGCCCTAGTTTCCAGGTACACAAGCGAAGTAAGAGAAAATTCTCAAAGCAGCGTCTAAGGTAACCATGGCAGCCTATAGAGACAATGACGTGTAGTAGAAAAGCAAATCGTTGTCACTTATCGTCTCGTGCTGCGGTAAGAGGGATTGTTGTGTTCTGAATGCAGTTTGCAACTTAATGACCCCTCTCTGGCTGGATTCTTCCAATTTTTGGAAACGAATTCGAGGGCTCCTCAGCACAGTGCTCATTTGTGGTTCTCAGGTCTCTTCAAAGAAACTCTTTGGATTTCTTATTAATAGTTGTGTGCTAGCGATAATTTTCCAGCTGCTTTGGATATGTTCCTGTCACTGTGTACTTAAAAACTTCAATTAAGAACTATCCTTTTTGTTGCAGCCCAGAACACGACGACTACTCCCCCGGTAACAACCACCAACACTAACCCGAGCTCTAGCACAACTTCAAGTACACCTTCAAAATCAACAACCTCGGCAACGACAACCGGAGCACCGAGCTCTACCACGTCACCAGCCGTTACGACTCCGAATACAACTCTAGCACCAACAACTCCGTCGTCCCCACCGAACACGACGACAGTGCCACTAACCACGCCCGTCCCCTCCGACGTCCCGACCCCCGACAGGCACTTTGACGCACTGAGCTTTGTGGGTGGATGCATACTGTCCCTGGGCATCGTTGCAGTCGCTTTCGTGGGCCTCAAGTTCTACAAGGCTCGTACCGAGCGCAACTATCACACGCTCTAAGCAAGCAGACGAAATCTGGCAGACAAGTGTTTGACATCCACACTCCAGGTTGACGTGGTTATCATAGTACTTAAGTTCTTTTTCGTCACACTTTTGTAGTATTTAGCAGCTGCAATCTGTTTAATGTGTTTAAAAGGCATGTGCTTTGGTAAACGTTGCTCATCTTAATTTTGATACACATTGCTGTTGTCATGCGCGGCACTCAACTTCTAGGGAATCGTCAGGCCACTGTTTCTGTAGTGGTGGAAGCATAGTGATTGTAAAGTATTTTTATTATCTCTGTTAAAGAGATGTCACATGTAGGTGACTCATGTTGTATGTGTGACGTAAATCCTTGTTCTTAGAGACCCTTAGGGCTTTCTGCATAATCGCAACTACTTCAGATACCAGCCACGACAATACGCAGCTGTCAGATGACTTTCTGTAGAATACCAGCTAATTTCTTGGGGTTTTATGTTTTGCCTTTGTCTATGAGGGCTGCAGCAATGTACAGAGACACGGAGACTGTACGGTTTGCAATATTCACAGAAACCTGCCATGCATGTAAGGTGCCGTTGTCTAGTATTATGTGGGAGCAAGCTATAGTCTTATATTGAACCACTACTATGTCATGCTGCTTGATACTAATGCATACAACATGCTTGGAAGAAAGGTAAAAGCTGGAGGTAACAGCTTCTGTTGTCACTGCAGCACTTTCGTTAATAGCGTTGTCTAAATACAGTCGTGGATGCCATGCCACACAAGTTGAATTCCAGATTTTGTTGCTTCCTTTTATATCTGGCGCATCTTAAAATCTTCATTTAGGAGTTGACATATTCAGCTTTCGACAAAAAAATTTTCACATTTATTTTACTACTATTGGAAATGCTTGGTGTCGGTTCCTTGAAAGCTCCTTTAGCGTACCTCATATCGCGAGCACCTCGTATATCACTTACCCTCAGTACTATACTAGCAAATGGTTAATGTGGAGTGTGTATAGTTTATTCGTAGATAGACCTGTTTGTGATGGACTTTTGGATCCAGCGCATTTTATACACGGGGAAAGGATTTAGCTTAGAATGAACGTAAGTGTGAGCATTCTGTACAGGAACAGGGCTCGTATACAGACGTGTACAAAGTACTCGGGTAAAGTAGTGACTGCCTGTCTTGTACATACAACATGTTGAGATTTGTGAGATGCTTGTAATTTATTCTGGAGATGTGCAACGATAATAAAGCACTAGTTTTTCTTCATACGTGTTTTGTGCAAGTTAGTTTGGTGAAGATGTGATTCTGAATGTCGGGCTTTGGCGAAGTCAAAAGAAAAATAATTTTAGTATGTACACTGATGCCAAGACTAAAACGTAGGGGAAAAAAGCTAGAACACCTATAGTTATATATAGTATATATATAGGCAAATAGAAAAATGAAGCGCGGACAGCAGTAGTGTGGGAGCAATAGAAAAAAAAAATATTTGTTAGGGGCAACTTGTAGCGTTGTTTGCCACTGGCCTGACCGGAGTTTGGGCCATCTGACTTGTAGAGATTTAAAAGTCGACTACCACCTACTCTAGCCACCCTACATCCAACTGCAACCTGTGGCTGTGGCTACGGCTCCGTCGAGCCAAGTCACGACACAATAGCAGCCAATAGAAGCCTCAATGAGGCTGAGAGGAGATGGTGTATGGCGGTGCTCCTCATACTTTTCGCGTTGTAGGGAAGGCACTCCCGTGTACATTCATGAGCCATTTAAGTTGACGCAGGCAAATCATGTCACTCTTTAGGAAACCGAACAGGAAGTTTCGCCAGCGTCTTCAGCATAGTGATTCCGAGGAAGAGTCAGTGAATGATGCCGGGGACAGGCAGTCGGTGAAAACACCGTTGATTTTGTCAAAGGTACACGAGAAGTTCAATGAAGAAAAAGCAGAAACTAAAGGACCTTCGTCGCTGCTAAGCTTCGGTGATGACGATGAAGGTAGGTAGTTGAATCTGCAGTGGTCACTCTCTCTGTACTGAATATGGATAACAAAAAATGTTAATCCACTGCGCAGAGACGGAGGTCTTCAAAGTGAAAAAGTCCAGTTACAGTCGTAGGCTGACGAAGCAACTTGAGAGAGAAAAGCGGAAAAAGCTAAAAGAAGCCCAGAAGACTGACAAACCTGAGGAGGTCAAGCCAGAAGAAAGCAAGCCAGAGGAATCAGCTGATGGGGCAACAGATGGGGATGAGCTTGAAATTAAGATTAAGGTACAGCGATGCTTCGTGTTGTCCAGCTGATATGACACTTGTTTTTCTCTCAGAACACATTCAAGATCCTTAATTCTGAAGAGATCCGCCAGCTGGCTGGCAGCACTGATGAAGAGAGTGACGGAGAACAGACTGGTGGAATCAAGTTCCGCAAATACAAGAACGTCATTCAAAGTTTGTCCGGATTTCTTATCGTATACGCGTTGTTGTTTCGTCTAGTAAGAGGGGTTGAGTGTACAGTTTTGAAACCTAGAGAACAGACACCTCAAAACAGTTAGGGAAAAACTGGATTGGGTGCAAAAGCTTTGTGCACTGCTAATTAATTTTCCTCATTGCGAAGTGCTGCAGTCATAGTGAACACTGTACAGCCTCGGGATCAAAGCATTAAGTGTCTTCGGACCTTTGAAATTAGACTCAAACTTTCTGAGGACGACTTTCAGGCGGCGTCATCCCAGATGCGGCGACTATTTACGCCTTGAAAAAACAGAGGCAAATGGCTCGGGAACAAAGCGACTTCCTTCCCCTGGAGGAGGAACATTCCGAGTCACGCTTGCCAAGGTACATGTCACACCTTTTCCTTCGTGCCCTTGCTCAGTGTTTTCTTCTACAGAGATGACAATCAGAGCGACGACGAGGAAGAAGGCAGGATCAGTTTCACCGTCAACACGGCAGCCATCGAGAAGCAGCGGGCCAGAGAAGCACTTGAGCAAGCACAAGAGGGTAAGAGTCTTCCCTTCTGCACCAATAGCAGCTTATTAGTTTTAATGTGCCTGCATTTAGTGTAAAACAATGCTGTTAGTTTCTGTTTTGTGATATGAATCGATGTGGTGTGAAGGTATAAGCCATAAGGATTAGACATCTCCAAGAATCTCTTTAAGAACATGAGAAATGTATGGGTTCAGGCATGAGGCCTTTGGGTTGTGATGGCATAAATTAGATCTTCTAAAGGGATGAAAGTCAATGAAAGTTATTTTTGTCGTCCAATTTGAAGGTTTGTCGAATCATTTGGATCTTGGGGTTAACAGTGAACTTTGCAATAAAAAATACATGCATATATATTTATGGTACACCTACACAAAATGTAGATTACAGCAAATGACTCTATTAAAAACAGACGACACAGATGGAGAGAATGAGGATGGAGCTGAACTTGAACGCTGGGAGCAAGAACAAATGAAGAAAGGAGTCAGCACAGCCCCTGTGAGCTTTTATGCCCTTCTTGTTGTCTTTCTGCGTCTTGCAGGTTGCTATAAAAGTGTTGTGTAGGTGATCGTGCCTGACCAAAACAGCAGCGAGATGCCGTCGTACTTTGCACCGCCTGTGGAAGAAATCAGGGAGGTGATCAACAAGAAAGATCTCACCACTGCTGCCATCGTGACACGGGTGACTGACAGGTGAGATGACTTTGAAATGAAACCTTGACTGCTTTAGATGTGTATAGAAAAGAAACATCTTTTGTCCACTACGGATGGAAGTTGTGCTCGAAAGGGCCACCTTCAGTTTTAACATTTCGTGTGCTAGGCAATGAAATTCGTCAATGAAATAAAACCGAAAATACCTGCCTTCGTAAATGGAGGTTTCAAGATACATGTCAGTACCCTTCTTTCCGTAAGCTTGCGACTTGCTTCGCAAGATGTCATTTTAAGGAAAGGGATGATGTTTTAGGAGACGGCACCCCTCATTAGTGCATTGCACAGTTCTTTAAGGAATAGGGTTGGGTTACCAGTGTTTGTGTAATCCAAATTGGGCCTCATAGACTGGAGAGCGTGCAAGAGTCACTGGCGGCACACGAACGACGCAAGAATACCATTCTGTCCGACATTGAAGAGTCTCAGCGCATCAGGGAGCAGCTGGAGACGGAACTTCCCCAGCTGGCGACACGTTTCCAGTTCTTCCAAGAGATGAGAACGTACGTGGACGACCTCGTCGGTTGTCTCGACACCAAGGTATTGGGTGATTTTCATGCCCTGGTTCTGCTGAGCGTATTCCCTCTCGGCTCTTTCTCCTAGTTGTGCAACTTTTCTTCTTCACTGCCTGCAGATGCCTGTGATACTGGCGCTGGAAGGGCGAATGCTGTCTCTGTTGGGACAGCAGTCGGAGCGTCTCATTCAAAGACGTCACCAGGACATGAAGGACCAGTCAGAGGAAATGTCTCTCGCAAGTTAGTAAAAAAACGTTACGAACCATAGCCAAGGGGAGACTTTTTTGTATGATAAAATAGCATACACACAAGCGAGCTGGTGGACGGAATAGATAGCGTAAAAAGCCTAAGTTTGTGCTACGAAAAAGACACTATACAGACACAGAGTTGAGCTTTGAGCTCAGTGTCTGTGTATCAAACATTGCCCAAGCTCAGGCTTTTTACTCTATGGATTTTCTGCGATCACGGACACGATGCAATTGACTTTTCCTTGCGCAGTGAAAAATATGAGCCTACCTTCAAACGATGCCCGCAACCGAAGAGCAGCCGAGCGAGAAGGACGACGGTGAGATCTTGTCGTCTGTTCCACGGTTTTCTACAGCCCGCTCTTGCACTATCCCCTGACGTTTTTCTGTTTCTTCTGCTCCTGTCTTTCAGAGTGCGAAGGCGGAAAGTCCGGGAGTCGCAGAACGGGACACTGCCACACTACGAGGGGATGTCGACGGACGACGAAGAACCCGACGCATGCCTCGCTGCACTCGCGAGAGAGAAAGGTAGCTTTGGGTAGCTTCCCATAAGCAAACTGAGAAAATACATTGCTGCAGAAACGATCCTGGACGACATTCACCACGTCTTCGAAGACGTCATCGAAGACTTCAGCAACGTGACGGCATTAAAGCTCAAGTTTGAGAGGTGGAAGATCGAGGAGCCTGACAGCTACGAGCGCGCCTATGTCAATCTCTGCCTGGTTAAGGTCCTGGCACCCTACATCCGCCTGCAGCTAGTGCCCTGGAACCCCCTCGAAGGGATGCTGGAAGGCAGTGCCTGGTACGAGGCCCTACTCTTCTACGGGGAGCCCGTGTCCAGTGACCCCGACCTGTGCCTCATCCCTCGCATCATGGAACGAGTTGTCGTCCCCAAGCTGTCAGCATTCGCAGAAAAAGTGTGGGACCCCATGTCCGGGAAGCAGACGCTCAACTTGGTGCGCGTGGCAAAGAAGCTAATCGAGGACTATCCCAATGTCGGTGGCCACAGTCCACACGTCCAGGTAAGCCATCCGTGGTGTGTTGGAGCATGAGGTTCGCGTGGTAAGGTAAAACGGGAGACTCTGGAGGCTAGGCTTCCGCCCAAAGACGTGCTCTTTCTTCTCGTATCACGTGATTTCTTTCTCTCTGTGTGGCCTTTTATGTAAAACCAGAATGTTTAGCCTCAGAATCTGAGCAAACATACAGCCCAAGCGGACACAGAAGTCATCGGCAGTTATAGCTGAGATGATGTACCCCACCGATCAGTAGAAGACCATATGTGGAAAGGAAAAGTCAAAAACTTTACTGCAGTCAGTAAAATCATTACATGAAGTGCTGTATTGTGTCTAGCCTTCTGGAGTTTTGTACCCTCCATGACTGTGCCTTGTGCAACGCTTGAGAGCCTGGAATAAAAAAAATGATCGTGATCCCTTTCAGAAATTTTTGTCGAAGGTGGCGGCCAGGATTCAGAAAGCGATCGACGAAGATGTCTTCATTCCTCTCTACTCCAAAGAGTAAGACATTGCTGGGTCGTTGTTTCAATGGCTCTTTGTTGATGGGAGAATGGTATGGACAGTATGCTCATGTCTTCCCTCCAATTCACCTTTGCAGGGTCTTGGACAATCGATCTGGAGCTGCATCCACATTCTTCCACAGGCAGTTCTGGTCCTGCTTGAAGGTAAAAGCAGGCTTTTTTTTTTTTTCTTTCTTTTCTGTACATTCTAATTTTTTCACCTTTTTAACGACAGCTGATGAAGAACATAATGTCATGGTATGGCATCCTGGCAGAAGATCCGCTCAAGGAGCTTACATTGTGTAGTTTGCTCAACCGTTACCTCATCATGGCACTGAACAACTGCATCGGACATCGGGACACGGTGGAGAAATGTAAAATGGTAAATTATGTGTGTGAGGCCATAGGAGTTCAATGGCTGTTTTGTAAATAAAAGGAAAGTCTTTCTAAGGGAAGCTTTTCTTTGTTTCGATTAACTCTGATGATAACAGCTTTTGTACGTATTTATCCTAACTTTTGTGCTAGATTTTCTTGCGTGTCTGCGTGCCTCACAAAGTTGTTGGCCTCTTAAATTTATTTCCAATAAAACCCCTGCTGGTCATTACTGCTGGTACATACTTTATACATAGTATTCTTCTGAAAAGAAATGCAACAGCATGAAGAGGTTACCGGTCATTGTTCTGGAACGTATTTTGACTTTGCTGTATTGGTAAACCTGCAGGTGTTATCAATCCTTCCGACGTCTTGGATTCGGGGAGGCCTTCCCCAGTTGGATTTCTTCATCCGTTTCCTGAGGCTATACGAGCAGCACCTGAAGAAGCTCTGTTCCAGTGGACAACCGGCAGAGCTGAACAGCCATGCAAAGTGGGTTCCTTTCTGTAAAACTGTTGTCTTCAGTCGTTCGAGGAGGTGCCGAATCATGGTTGTCGTTTTGATGCAGGGACAGCCTTCAAGAAGTGACCACCATCTTGGCTTCGTTTACATCAAGTCGTTCGACCGACAAATAAACTGCGACACTCCTGCAAGGTTGCATTTTGGGTCATGTAAACCACATATCCGTTGTTGCTAGCTCCAGGCTGCACTATTGCAGGGCTTCGCAAAAGCTTGCAACATATCTTCATCGCATGTAGCTTGGATGTATGCAAGCAAAAGGAAAACGAAAACAACATTTGACCTTGATAACCATAATGCAACGCAAGTTGGGAGTTTCAGACCTGATTTTTGTCTACTCCTCAGCACAAAAATAACAGTTCAAGAAGGCTAAGAGCATATTGATTAACTTTCAACATGAGAACAAACTTGAATGGTTAGAGAGGGGTAAGGATGGTAAACACTGAAATGTGCTGTAATGTCCACATCTGTTCCTGCTTTTTAATATGTTTTGTTGTACCTATTTGTTATGTATCTGTTAGTCTTATTTTTCTACATTATCAACAAATAAGGCAAATCTGTTCTGGAGGGACACCAAGAGTGGCCAGTTAGTAAAGCAAGGTCACAGACAGGTAATTTGAGTGAAGTGGAAAGTATCATCTCCCTCATTGACTCTGTTATCTGAGGTAGGAGCCTTTGAAGGGGTTTAACAGGTGGACAAGCACGCCCCTTTGTACCAGAGTCGTGTTGTATGGCGCTCCAGAATATCGAAGGAAAAAAAAAGTCTTTCTACGTGCCATAATAACCGAGGTGCAACAGATTAGAGAAGCAGTCACGTGATATGGTGACAGTGTGCATTCACGATCTCTGCAGACAACAGGTTTCAGTATCCAAGGGCTCATTTTGCTACTCTTGTATTCATTTGGAACGCAGGTTTCAGTGAATAAGTAAAACCATATTTTTCTTTTTGGGGGACAGGAGCTTGGGTCAATTGCCCTAACCCCTACAATTGAGTAAGGTGTTTACAAGTAGTAAAGTAAGGTTAGTGTCGTTAGCTGTTCACGGTTACTTTATAAGCACAAGGAAACGACGTCTAGTGAGAATGTGGAAGAGTCCAGCAACATTACAATTCCATGAAGTGGGAATCAGGAAAGATCCACTCTTGGAAGGACAGCACCCAATACATGCACCAGCGTTGATAACTAAATTGTCCGATAAATTCAGATAGTCATGGCAGATGGACGGTTACCACAAAATTCAGCTCTGCATTTCTCCTTTTGCTCGTACGTTATTCACATTGATAAACTGTCATCTGAGCAGTGCGACGCACCCCTATGTTAGATACCTGTTTGTGTCTAGAGGCTTATCATCGCACTTGGAGGAACACGCACTGAGACAGCCTTGGGCTTGAGATGGGGGAAGCCGTTACGTCGTCTGCAACCGTCTGTGAACAGCGTGGACTGAAGTATATTTTATTGTCGCTTCCAAACAGAAAGAGTGCATCTTAATTTCTTGCATGGTACGACAAACGCCTTGCACGCGTAGCCATGCGGAGTACAAAAAAAGTTAAAAGTCGTCGTTAACGTGACCAGCGAAATGACGTGAAACAAAAATGGGTTGCGTCATCGCGACCGCAGTCCACGGAGTGGCAGCCCTCACCTCCCAAGAACCAGAGCGTTCTCACCAAGTGTTGGGATGTTGACCCTGAAGTGCGTTGAGGGATTCCGAGTCATGACGTCAATCGCCGAAAGTCTTCCAATGGTCCTTGCCCGTTTGAAGCACCGACCACGTTCTGCCCGCCAGTGTGATGGGGACAATGTTTGGTCGAGGTAGGTGGCCTTCAGCGACCACGACAATACACGCAACCCAGACGCCTCACACAATATGTCAACACAATACATAATACCAGAATGGACAAACGAATACACAGTTTGAATGTTTGCCGCACTTGGTAAAAAAAAAAAAAAAAACAGTCTGGTAAAATAGTATAAATGCAAGTCAGATTGTGAAGTATTCCATCACGTGGAAGACGTGTGTGGAAAATCTCGCAGAAGACTAAATTTTGTGCCTGGGCGTTTAAGCTCTGACGTGTTGTCCGTTCTCTTCGTGCCGCAAGTTGTCCTAGAGGCAAACTCAGGCTTATATTTTTACTTCGTCCCCATATGTGTGTTCCAGCTTCGGAACACCAGTTTCCATTGTGTCCATCTTGCTGCATTCTGTTTTCGTCGTAACGGAAACCAGCGAAATATGTCAGCATCCTAGGCGTCTCTCGAATTGTCGTCTGCTATCTGCCGAGGTCGACTGAACGTCTGTTAGCCAATTTATACAAATGAGAAGCAATTACTAAGTACAGAAGTCGACAGACGACGCCAGACGCTTCGACACGTCCGTCGTCTGCAAGCGCATATCTCTCAATTATCTATAATTTTTTTCCTCTTACCTAACAGATGACAATCCAAATATGACCTTGTATCACAACGCGTCGATGTTTGGCAAAGTCCTCACCCACAAGAAGATAATACGACCGACGGCACAACCCCCTTCCCGATAGAATTGTTTTTTACTGACGTGCCTCTTTGAAGTACGTAGTATGTTTTCGCGGACAACTTTTTCTGTGTGTCACGTTTGCGCAACCCTATCTCCAAAGGCTGCTCGATAGGTATCATCTCGAGTAGAGATTTCATCGGGCGGTGATAATGAACTACGCTTAACCCAGTTTATCCACAGTGGTGGCCTCAAACACTGGGAGCTGAGGAATAAATCGCGAGGCTTCCTTACAATGTCCTCGGAAGGAAGTTGGCAAGAGGTAGAATGCGGTCGCATGATTCTCTCCTGCCGGCCTTGCTCGCCGTCCTGGCACGTTTACGCTTTGCTGCCTCCATACAAACTGTATGTCGCTGATGATGAGCCGGTCCAGATGCAACAGCACAATTGTTGCTGCAGCGTGTGGCCCCGGAAGGACTTACAAGTGACATTAAACATGTAAATGTGATCTTTCCCAAAGGTGACGCATCCATGTGTCCATTGATCACCACAGACTTGACGGGGGCATTTTAAATTAATTTATTTAAGCACTCAAAGTATTCACATCACTTATCTAATACTCTTCCTGTGTTCAAGCTTCGCGACAAACAACGTACAGTAGCTACCTCTGTTTTCGGAATTCTGCAATGCTTTCTTATGACGTACGCTGACTTATCCACGGTCTGCTACGCTACTGGGGCACACACCGTGGCGGGGATCCGTCCCAAAGTTTATGCTTGTCGATGCATGATCATGTACCACCATTTTGGCACATACACTGTCAAACATTCGCTCAATGTCTACTTCTTGCGTTAAACTATGGACAGTCTGTATACAATACGAAGTGCTGTACAGTGGTCAGTCCCGGTCATTGTAAGAGAGAAGCCCTCCTGACAGCTGCTTTCTTGAGTCTGTCTGCTACCGCCGCTACGAGGCCTGCACCTTTTCCGCTGCCGTCTTCCGCAAGCATGAGCTTGAACTGCGACGAAGCAACGTTTCAGAAAAAATAAAAGGAAGTGGGGAGGTCTTACTTGTCTTTCTGGTGCTAGCACCGATATGTAATCAGTCATGAGCCTGTGGAACCTCGGGTGGTGCTTGTAGAGCGACCCGTCCACCGCTATGGTCACTGTGGGCTTGTCCATGCGTTCCAGGAGAACTGCCAGACCTGTGGTGGCATCGCGGAAGAAGAAACGGGAAAGCTCTGTCGGTGACGTGGTCAAGATATTCTGAGCCCCCCTTAGATCTACACTCTAAAAACAGAACTTCACCGCATAACAGGGCGATGACCAATCGCCATTCCGGATGATATCTTTTCCTG
>JARGYV010082657.1:0-10350 GCA_029532675.1 Ornithodoros moubata
GTTGTCAATGTGTCAATAACTATTATTTTTATGTAACCCCTCCTGCTTGGGCCACTTCGTGGTCTGCAGTATTTTTAAATAAATAAATAAATAAAAAGCCATTGAGCACTTATGTTGATGAACCGGGCTACTTAAGCACATTAGTTCCACCGGTTTCCAGGGGTGATTCGTGCATTCTAGCCACCAATAGCGAAAAATTTATTGCAAAAGATCAGCGATTATACGTCATTTCCGTTCAGCGAGTATTTATTACGCAATTCCGGTTGAATATGGCGACTCCCGTGGAATAAGCATTCGAAGAGGGAGAAAGTATTTGTGGGGCTGAATTATAGAACAACGGCGGCGTTTCCAGCGGTGAGAGTGATGCGTGTCATTTATTGTTCTCAGGGGTTGTGCTGCAAATGAAAATCAGACAGCTGACCCGCGAGGTGTCTCGGGGCCTTTAAAGCGGCGTTTTGCCGCAGGTTGGAAACCGGCTTCCAACCTAATTCGTGGTGGTGATGGTGGTGCCTGAGGGGTGCATGGCACTTAGCCAATGAGGCGATTGGCCAGGATCGTGATCGATGAGTTAAGGTTGAGTTAGGTTAACCTAAGGCGTTTTCTACTTTACCTTCTTCTCCTAGCTTTAACTTGTGATCCACCGGATTTTGGGATTTCTCTTTGTTTTCTACAACCGTAGAGTCCGCGTGACAACTCCATAGAGAAAGCAAGCCGGCACATAATTTTACATCTGTTACGCTATCGACATTTTTCATACGAAGTCTTGATATAAAAAAAGAAGGAGAAGAAAATAGAGTCGCCTGGTGAAACAAGGCGGCGAAAGATGAGAGAGAAAAAGAAGTAAAAGGAACATTTGACGTGTTCTTTCATGGCGTTGAAATAATTCGAAAAAAGAGAGAAGGAAAAAAAGAGCCGACCCGACACAGAAAAGAGCAGAGAAGAAGTGACGTTCCATTGTTTCGACCTTGTTCCGGAGGCAAATAATCCCGCCAGGGGGAAAGAGTTTGGCGGTTGGCAACCCACTCGGCTTACTTTGCCCCGCTGCTCTGCCTCGTCTCATCGAAGCGACAAGGAATGTCCATCCTACTTTTTCTCCTCTGACCTTCGTCTCACCCTATATAGTCTTAAGGGCTCCTCGCAGCCAATCTTTGCTTCGACGACTCCTGCCTCCCCAATAGGGGACTCATAGACAGCTGTGTCTCTGTGAAGACTACGAAAGACATAAAAAAGGGGTTTCGTTCTCAAGATGACCATTCCTTGTGTCTGCCGCGCGCGATTAAGACTATCGTTGCGCTTGGGAAGAACATTCATGGTCTCTAGGGGTGGTCAGAAGGATTATGACCGGACACGCTGTTGCCCGCAGCGGCACAAGTAGAGCGGATATATATATATATATGTATATGTATGGGTCGCAGTGCTGGTGTCTGCGGTTTTATATTATTGCTGAATATATAAAAATGTTACGGTAAGCCATTAATGGAATTTCTGAGCGGATTGGACACCTTGCCTGAAGTGTTCCTTGAAGGGCACCAAAATGTCACACACACACAGGGCAGATCGAAACCGACGCGAATATAGGCCACGGCTTGGGACTGTAAATTATTCTCTGCGTAACATTACGTACCCTATACCTATTACCGCGCACCTCCTTCGTTGAAATTAGTTCCATCCTGCCCTGCTATAGAACTAATGGGTCGAATTGCCGCTGGCACCCCTCTCTGTTTGTCACCAATACGTGGAGAGAAAGTCACGTCTTTCTAAAAATATGGCCGAACCTTCTTCCCTCTGCTTGTGGTTCGAGTGCGTGCGAAGCGGCAGTTAGCGACTAATTTGATTGGAGGTGCATCTGGCGCGAGATTGGATTCACCATCTTGTTCAAGCCCCGGAAGTTCCGAGAGCACGAATGGGAGAAACATTTTGGAATCCCAATTTCGTCACCTCCGTCGAGCAGTAATTGGGAAGCGTTGCGCAGCGCCTCCTCCGTCGGCCCTAAACGAAAGGGGAATATTACGCAGGTCCAAGGTGGTGAATGTCTGAGAGGCGTATTAGGAAATACTTTCTCAGAGGATTGAGGAAGTCGTTGGGAACTTCTTTGTGGCGCCTTTGGCATACTTTCAGTTGCACATTAGCATTGGAAGACGTTGTGGAATTCGATTTATAGAATCTAATACTGCAGGGAATGGCATACTTCTTGGGTTGTTCAACAAGGTTGTTCTTTGCGACACTAAAGCTCTATGTGGTAATGAGCAAAGTCGTCGCGAGTGCACGATAATACAGAATAAGCACAAATCAGCGTAAGCACAGCACAGTCGGGGTATGTGTAATTCATTTTATGAAGCAGATGCACGAATTAGTGTTTCACCATACTTCTCGCAGTGCAACTCGATAACAGAAAATTCAAGGAAAGAGTCCTGAACAATAAGAGATCGAGATTTATAGCCAGGTATGAGTGTGAATGAAGTGTGAGAGGGTCAGACGATCAAGAGATGATATATGCAAAGCGCCAATACCTGACGGAGCACACGACGGTTGTCTAATGATCATTATCACCCGGAAACTCATCAACACGCGGGTATCTTTGCCGTTCGAAACCACACAGCAGAGGAAGTGGAGACAAGCCTTTTCCCAAGTTCATTCCGTTCACCTCCTTTATGAAACTTGGTTACGAAAAACATAGACGCATGCATGCCGACGTGTTAAAGTCAAGAGGTGCAGTCACGACCAACCCCTGTGCCAAAATGTCATCGGTATACCAGAGAGGTTAGCTTTGCAGCACCACGCAGTCAATCATCCCACCAACAGTGTCACAGAAGGCCTCCCATCTGCTATCTGCAACGTGAGGGGAAGGAATGTTGCAACGGCGAAGCCACCTGGAACACCTCTACAGCCTAGAGCCCGGAGTATACTTCATGGGAATGTGTTTCCGTTCGTCGTTGCGTTCGCTGTAATTAAACGGTCGCTCTATGGTATAGACCCATGGTAGCACTCCCGCTACGCTTAGCTGTCACAGCCTTGACTAATGTTTTCCTGGGTACGAGGTGTGCGGTATATTGTCGAGGCTAACAAAAAAGAGTGTCTTAGAATATTTGTTTATTTATTATAATAGGTACAGAAACTTTATAAAAGCTTATGATGCTCTTAGGGTGTTCTAAGGTGGCCAACGTGGAAATAGTGAAAACTTGCGCACGCATTCCATTTGATACGAATTGTTCTGGCCTTGTACCGGGGGTCTTTCAGACTATCTAAACACATGCCACAAGGGTTCATCGAAAATTTCGACCATATTCTTTTCCCCCAGGTTTACTTCTCATGCAAAGCTCAGGGCACCATACCCTTTGGAACACAATTAAAAGCCACGTTGAATCTATAAGGGACTAGACCGATTCAAATCGCCAAGCCTTCACCAGCTTAATTGACGTATCAACTCCCATAAGCTACACAATAACTGTACATCAGCCCACTGTTTTGTGAAAAAGCTCACCGACAACAAACGAGCTTTTCTTTTGGCACTAAGATCTCCGTTGATGGCCTTTCTGATGGTAAACATGTCACTGCATTCTTCAGCTATTCTCATCAGAGGGACATCGCTCAGCGTTGCCCACAGCAGGTGGAAGGGGACGCAATGTTCTCCCACTTTCCTGGGGCCCATGTTTCACGAGCTCTCGACACGGCCCCATTTCCAACTTCTCGGAGACAGTGTGTCTCATAAGTCATAAGGCCCATATGTTTGCTCGGATCTTATTTTGTGCACTTGAATCGACTCAGGGGGAGCTGCTGTCGCGTTACTTTGACACCATAATAAATGTCCAGCACCAGATAATGAAATTGCAGATTTACCGTGCCTTACTATATTTAACAAAAGGCAACGACTTGTACCCAACGCTTCGTATTGTCGGGTTTATCAGTTTCCTTAACACAGAATCAACGAAGTTGTGTCTCAAAGGTTTACGTGTGTACAGTACAGCACATTCAATGACTAGCGTTACTTTCATGTTTCATCTGTCGTGGAATTCAATGTTGGCAATACTATATAGTACTTGCCGCTCATGCTGTCTGCTCAGGCGCTAATCTATACTTTATTAGAAACAGTCGCTTTACATTAGACTGAATATTCGCTAATGCAGTTCACATTGCTCCAAATTCATCGAATTGCGCTCTGTACATCACGTGACACACACGAAACCAATCGCAGACTCCGTTCAGTTGTCTTTGTCGACATCATCATTAAGCCCATTGTCGTCGACCTCAAGCATGATATTAACCCTTTGTAGTCTCGGTAAATTATACATTCACACAGTAGAAAACGCGGTGAGAGCACGTGCGGAAACCAAAAGCTTAAACTGGCGAAAAAAAATGGCGTCCCTCGGCAAGCGTACTGGGGAACTTCTGTCAGCTTAGTTCACAGCAGCAGGGATCTTGTGTCTTCCTTTTATCTTTTGCTCTAAAAGAGCACTTTCTTCGCACTTGCTCGTATTTCACTTTAGCGACACAGGAACTTGGCCGATTCCCTGCTTGTGCATTTTTGCGAGGTCGTTCACGATGGGAGTGGACGGCAGTATCCGGCCATCCTAAATCCTGGCGAAAGAATGGCTCTCTCTCGCATTGTTTCCATCGCATGCATCTTGTATGAGACGGAGGCGCTCCTGAATGAGGGGAAAGCGCGTTCCAAGATGCAAATTTTCTTTGATACGCTCTGCTGTTTGGAGCTCTTCGTGGCAGATGGTTGTGACCCCAGAACACATAATGCCAACAACGGGGCGTAAAAATTATATGGATGGCCTTTCCTGTTAGCACCCTCTCGAGATCTCTTAAAAGCTTAAAGGCTAAAACAATATGATAAAGATAGCGGAATGACATTGCGTTTCCCTCTCGCGGTATTTATAACAAGTCACCCCTTGACTTGCGTCGCAGAATTCAGTAATGGCTGCCTTTATGCCTCATCATATCCGATTTTCAGCACCGCTTTGATTTTTCTCTGGGTATGGCGTGAAAAAGTTGTAGACTTGGTTTGGAATTGATTACAATGTTTTTCCGTGTTGCATATAAATACTTGTGTCGCATGCTCTAGCTTATTTTGCCCGAAACTGCGCCATTTTGCTAGCCCGTATGCTAGCAACGAAATCTTCAGCAGTCTACCCGATTTCGAAAGTGCTCTGGATAAAAACTTGATAGAAACATTTGAGTAAATATGTAGGAGCCGTCCCAAAACAGGCTTTGGAAAAATTTTCATATTGTTTCCCTTTCTTATTCATCACCTTTAATTATGTAACACCACTCGTAAACCTCTCAGCACAACATTTCATCAGAAACGAGATTTCTCACAGAAATATTAACATGAGCTGTCCGCAGCAGGGCTTACGCAGGGAAAGTTATCCGGTCGACTATATAGAAGTGATGTTTCCGCGAGACAGCCATTGATGAAACCATGTTCATGACAAGCCCATAAAAACGCAGCCATGAGTTTGGGGCTATTCGTTCTCTGTATATGTTTCGTACTTCGGGCGAATTCATATCCTTTCCTCTTCATTATTATTCGCGCTGTGGTTCCGTCGTTTTCGGGACCGCAGTTGTAGTAAATCAGTGCGTAAAAAAATGACGTTGTACTCGCACGTGAAGCAGATGGGAGCCGCCCTCCTAAGAAAAACTGTACAGCAGACTGTGTACGCGGAACTATTTCGCGGTAAATCCACCCCGCGTTTTTTATGCGCTAGCTTTATTACGGCGTTCCAATGTTGTGTCTGAAGTTCCTTCCTTGGTGATGAAGAATCCATAAAAGGCGCATCTTGATGTCCTTCGTTGTCCAGGAGAGATGAAATTGCGTCATTATTTGTTGGCGCTGGAAGGCGTGCATGTTTTGGACGCGCAAGGGGCTGTTAAACAGGCTGTTGACCCGAATGTCCCTTTTTCCTTCCTTTATCCTTTATGGCCACGATCGAGGTTTACACCAAGCTCACAGCGTCAGAGGCCGTAAAAGGTTCCTTCCCTCCACATCCGAAGGTCATTCCTGGAAGGCTTAACGAAGGCCATTACAGCCTCGTGCGGCGTCCAGTTAAACTTCCTCCCACAGGGTTGTGTGTTCCACAAAGGTTGGTAAATGTAAAGCCTCTTCCACCCTTTTTGTAGCAGAATAGCTGAGTGTAGCAACAAATGCGCATTTTATAATCTTGATACGTTCTGAGTACCACCGTTATGGGGACAACTTAAGCGACATCGCAACCAAGAGAAATCCATAATGGATGATTTCTTTCTTCCTTTTTTTTTTTTTTCTTTTTTTCGGAAACGAGCGATAAGCACCTTTGTCGCTGCTGACTGGGAATAAGCTGACAGGATCGGATGTCATTCATCATAATTTGTCATATAGTCCCACACTTGTATACAGGTGGCGTGTTTCTTCTATTCGTTTACAAGGCTTATCTGCTTTGTTGCTCCCTCGACGCCGTCACCGTGCCACTCGTAATTCAAACGCGGTTGCGCCGTCAAACTGTGTCTCTGTAAAGCGTGCTTTGCCTGCAATACATTCCTGTACTGCAGAAGAAACACCTGCACAAACTCGCAAGTTATATTTTAAGTGTTGACATTCTTAACGTTTTATCCGAATATTCCCTATTTCCTGAGTCCTTTTCATAATTTATACACAGAAAAACTGTTAGCACAGTGCCACGCCCCTCGCGTGTCTAGAACGGCATAGCGTGGCGCCGAGCCACTGCTTGTTGACGCACGTCGTGCCAGCATTCACTGGCACTTAGCGCATGACGTGCTGCCGTTGCGAGGTTGCTTCTCACATTTTAGAATAATTGTGCCTCGCAGTCCACCTGCGTACACTTATCTGACGTTTGCTCTCTGATAACATGTGATAAGAAAGTTTGGTCTAGCGGGCGTTAAGAAAAGCACGCTTGCTCCTGGCGCTAGAAAAAAAAAATGAAAAAGTGGACTCGACGCTGCAGAACAGTGCACGAGCGTAAGGCCCGTCCCAGCTTGTGCAGTTCGAGAGGCTGAAGATGGTTTCCGATCGTTTCTGCTGGTACTGGGTCCCCCCACTGCTCCGCGCGGCAGCGCGAATAACAAGGAAGGGACGAGTGGTCATGTGATCACCTTAGTGTTACCTAAATCAACTGGTCAGGGCTAAGCGGTACACGCGACAGGAGGGAAATGGTGACTAAAGGCTAAATCCAGGTCGAATTCCGAATAAACGAAGGTGATTCATGGGCAATTCCACCAACCGCTCCTAGAAAAGCCCGTCCGGTTCCGCAAACTAAACGGTGGCAAAATACATGGTCGGAATTCCGTTCCAGCGTGTAATCTTTTCTTGCTGTGGTTTCTTTCTTTTTTTTTCTGGATGGCGTGTGATCCAGATAGATGAACTCTGGATAAACGGGGGTCGACTTTATTTATCATTTACACTCTAAACTGTAAAACGGAATATTCACCGCATTATTGTTACAAGGGGGCCTGTTGGTTCCCACCTATAAGATGCATGAAAGACACGAATACATATGAACGCAAACGTGTTGCATAAGATACAAAACTCCGGGGAAAGTAAGATCCTCGTCGTAGAAAGAAGGCTTATCGTCTCCTCAGTAGAAAATGAAGTCTCGTGCGTCGGGCGAACGTTGTTCATCGTAGCCTGCGTTATTAGCGGAACCACGGAAGTTGCAATAAAGAGACCCGACAAGCAAGGCGAAAGCCCATCATCCATTAGGTCGTTGAGGGCTACTTGTATGGAAAGGGCGTTGCAGACGTCATGGAAGGAAACCATTACCTAAGTGCAGCGAACGGCGGCAATCAGCAACAACAGCTCCTCCGTCTGATTCATGACACAAGGGATGTCTGTACAGCGTAACTCTTCCCTCTCGGTCCTACCGCTCTATTATTGCCCTTATTGCCTGCCAGTTCCCTCTGCTGAGTCAGTCGTAGCTTTACTCTGGCCTCCATGTTTCTTGAGATACAGCTTCGTCCACTTTTTCGCAGCACAGCGATGACAACATAAGAAGACGCAGTGTGTCAGTTTTGGAACCCACGCGACGTTGTCAAGTCTTTGAGATTCACACGCATACACAAAAAAGGCTAAATACGACGGCTGCGAAGAATGCACGCAACACCCCATGCAGTAAATTTACTATATAGTCTTTCTTTCCTTTTTCTCAATATCAGAAAATACAAAGGCTTGTTTTCTCTCGTATCATGTATGACCCATTCTATACGACACAACGAGACACAAACTTCTTTGGGAGAAATCGAGATTCCAGATGCCTAGTTATCAGCAGCTCGGATTCGAACCACTTCTTCATGATAGCAGGCGACAGCTTCACTGACAGTAAATCAGTACCAAATCTCACTAATGGCAGTTCCTTACCAACTGCACTTCTTTGATGTAACGCCGAGAGCAACGACTTGCATTCCTTGAAGTGTTTGTGCGCGAAAAGGCCGTAAACATGGTGCAGTCCGTCTCACATTTATCTAGTGCGCTAGGGAACCCTTCAATTTCCCTAATGGACGCGAAAGCTAGCGAAATAATTTCCTCCCTGGGAATCGTTGGGCCCAAATGAGTTGCCAAGAAAGATCTCTTTGCATACTGGCGTGCGAGACACACAGATGGGAAAAGACTCGGATCAGACAACTGGCCACGCGAGAGATGAAGTCATGCTGCAGGAGACTGAACGGCTTCATCAATTGCTATTCTCTGTCTCCGCCAGAGAGAGCGTCTTACCTCCATTGTTTCATCTCATTACTCAAAGCGATGGTACTTCAAACACCGCCTCATTCTTGTTGCTCCTTAAACCTTACACCGAAGAAACTTGCATTACTTTCGGTAGTTTCGGGAGTCACGTTCCACGCGCTGCCGCAGAATACGTAAACTTCATTGTAAACCTCATACCTGTCGACGTTTTCTTTCATGAATGCATTACAGCTATAGAACCATTTTCCATTCGGGCCTCGTTCGCCTAGCTTTGAGGCAGAGAGAAAAGTGGAGAAGGCTGTTATTAGCTGTACACAAGGAACTGGTGGGCGTCACTGCGTGTACGGGAAGGATATAAGGAGGCAAATGTTGTGAAACATCGCATCGTCCGAAGAGGAGAAGTTCATTAGTGTTTTACAGACCCATTATAAACGCAGGTCGATTAAGTGGGTGGGAAATAATGAAGACGGAACATGGGCATAGCGTTTTCATTAGAGAGATACATGGTGGCGGACTGTTCCAACTTTTAAGGGAATTAAAAGGAAGCCGTGAATCATGAAGCAGGAGAAGAGTCTTTGTTCTTTGCTGCCTCGTCTGACGGCTCATCCATCTTGGTGGATCATAGAGAGGCAGGAAACAGAGCGTCTACTGAGAACGACACCCAGGGATGACGAATTGCGCGCGCGCGCGACACACACGAAAGGGGGTTGGGAAAAAACTGGCCTCATGTTACCTCTTTTTGCTTTTTTTCCGCGGATCTGCAATCGAGGGAAGAAGAAAACAAAAAATTAAAGTGTTGTAATCCCTTCATACCTATCCCTCAGGCTGGTTGGGGTGGTTTGTAAAAGTTGATTTCGTTCCTAGGGTTGTACGATGGCCTTGTTTGTTTATTGTCACGTGTGCGTATATCACTTATTGAAAAGTAAAGTGCTGATTGAAAAATACATAAATAAATGTGTAAAATGCCTCAGGAGCATCTCCATGGAAGCATGCAGCAATGTCACAGTTTGTACCCACGATGCAAACACCGCCGTACCGAGAAAACTTTATATACTCTTTGCGTCTTTCACGTGAGAAAACGACAAGAACCAAATTTCCCGCAGAAGAAATATGAGCAGTGCCCAAAGGGAAATAAAATCAAGGTTTTGTTAAGATGCAAAGGTGTGTGCAGGCAATCTCAAAGGAAGGCGTCATTCCAGGCGAAGCGAGATTATTCAGGGCGCGTCACGACGGTCGTGGAAAGAAAGCTATGCTGTTGTGCAACATCATCAATTATGAGCGAACCCCTCGTAAGCCTTGCTTACAGCGCGTTAGAAATTTATTGCGTCAACAAAGAAATCTGGGTAATGACGCCTCGCTAGCGACTTGCGCAAAGAACCAAACGCAGCTTGTAATGTGAATTCTCCGCCAGAGAATGCACCGAACAAGGTGAGCGCGGATAAAGGAACGAACGGAAGCCCTGCCTCCTTCCTATTTTAAGGTTTGCCAGCTTAGGGAACCGTGCCCTCCGTTTGTGCAACACGTGGACGGGGAATTGATAACGGTAGCTGAAATCTCCTCATGATCGTAAACAAGGGGCTCTACGCCCGTTTGTATTGCGGCGTAGTGTTCCGAGTACGGCAGAGGAGAAGGGCGAAAAACTTCGTTTTTTTTTTTTTTCAATATTTCTTCTT
>JARGYV010082669.1:0-18732 GCA_029532675.1 Ornithodoros moubata
TCTGAAAAAGAACAAATGTCTAAATGCAAATGAAACCAGTTTTGGAAAGGCCTTATACTGTCTAGAAACGGGAAATATACTCACATTTCATCAGAGGCTGAAGAAAGAGGAGCCAGCACGGGGTCAGTGTTTAGAACGACTGCTGTCACAGTTTGTATTTCTGACTTGGGCTGCTGATGTGTGTGGATAACATATGTTAGACGAGGCTATGAGGTTGAAGTGAAATAAGGCTAAATTGTTTTTGAGCCACGTGTGTGGAAGAGGATATTTGTTCTTTCTATTTTATGTGAACCCAAAAACATTTAAATCATAGAACTGATCCACCGCTGTTATGGAGGATTCAACTGTTCAGTGAAATTCTCAGGGTGATTTTACACAAGTTCCAGGGAGATTTATTCTGGTTGGCTGAGGATCTTTGGCACCAGAGTTTGTTTATTTCCGCTTTTGATTTATGCTCTGATGATTCCCTTCTTGGACTAGCTGTACGGGAACTAAGTGTGTAGCTGACGTCGTTCGACGTCTGATATGTGCTGGCTGCGCAAGCTTTTCTCAGGCTATCAGCACTACCTACGTGCCCTATCTGCTCAGTACAGCGTTGCAACCAACTGCCCAGAACCCTTTCGTAGACAATATATTTTTTTCATTAACGTCTTTGACAATCTTGGACATCGTCGTCACCGCATAACCCTTGTCTGGATTTTACCGATGAAACTGGGTATCAGAGGTGAAATTCCTCTCTCTCCAGATTCAAAGCCCAAGTAAACTGCGTCATCTCGGTATTCCCTAGACGACGACACTTATTTCAGGGCACACGAGTCCAAATCCTGCACACACGTACGTACCTGGAATGCGTAGCCAGCTAAAGACTACGACTACGCTCAGAGACCAAGTTCAGGTTCTCCTAGACCCCTTTGAAACCTGACGGCAGCTTCCGAGAGACGAGAAAGCAGAGAACCTTTTCAAAGGTCCCTCCCCAGTCGTCACTTTGTGCATTCCCACCAAGTACGAATGCGCAAATACGTCACTAAGTTCCATGTGACAAATATAAGGGGTAATACAGAAAACACATAGAAAGTGTCAGACACAGCTATCGGTTTATTTTGTTCATCCACATCTCAGGTTCTCTTTTACGTGACGCGTAGGAATACATTCCGGATCAGGATCTGATCAGGATCTAGCGCCAGGCAGCGCCGTCAGCTCAACGAACTTCCGATTTCCAGACAGCAGGGGGGCAGCAACGAGTTACGGACCGACTCCTGTCTGTTCCTCGTCGCTGTTGTTGAACTAGCACACAAGCGGTGAAGATGGCCACAGATGGTAAGATACGTCCTGGTCTCATTGTAACTTAAGGCATTCCTTTAGCGCACTTCATCCTTCGCGAGTTGCAACCATTAGCCACGGTGACCCGCAAATTAATCTATCAAACATGACGAGTTACAATCAGAACACGTGTTCCAAACACATCTCTACTCACCGTGTTTCATCGATACGTAGCCATGTATAACGACGGCGTCTTCGCCAATCCGTGGGTATATATTCATTTTGTTGGGATACACTTGACTGGGTTTTACGTGCCTGCATTCCAATGAAACAGTAATTCTGGTATGCACGCAGTCTTGACTGACAAAAGAGCCGTACAAGCATAAACATGTAACACAAATATGTTGCAACGAAATCCGGGGTTTAGTTGCTGAATCCGCCCTTGGTCGAGGTGGCGTCGTGACGGCAGCGGTGCTTCGCGTTGACACACAAAACGGTCAAGTTATGCCGAATTTCCTTTCTTAGAAGTGGTCAAACTTCAACGACATCTGTCACTGCTGAGAGAAGAATATGTCAAGCTACAGACGAGACTCGCAGATGTTGAAAGGAAGTACAGCCTCGCAGCTGCGGTTTCGGGAGATATCGATGACAACAGTTTCGTCGCTCGTCTTCTCAAGACAGTCGCGAGCTTGTTCGATCAAGAATTGTACAGGTTTGTAAGCTAGGGCTAGTTGTCTGGGTAATGATGGTACAATTTTTCATGGCACATGCAGTGACCTCAGGGTGCACTTGGATGGAAAAACTGTACGGGCGCACAAGTTTGTGTTTTCGTGCCGGAGCAATTCATGGGGAGTCGCTGACCTGGTCAATGAGGACCAACTGGATTTAACAGGTGCTCTGAGGTATTTACCCAACCCAAACATAGCCCTTTTTCATTCCTTGTTTTTAGACATTCCTCAAGATGTAGGAATGGTGCTGCTGCGATGGGTTTACACCGACCATATAGAACCCGGACTGAAGGATACCTTCTTACTCGAACTTATGAAAACTGCAAAACGTTTTGTACTGGATACACTGGTACAAAAGTGAGTACGGTGTTCTTAGGGTGGAGGCATCTGCACCTTGAAAATATCTGCATGCTACATCTTCAGATGTGAAGAAGGCCTTATGTCATCTGTGACAGTAAAGAACTGTGTCAGATACTACCAGACTGCTGACGAGATAGGCGCGAAGGGCTTACAGAGACACTGCTCCGAGCTCATATCAAATCACTGGGTATGAAATGCTTCAACATGTCTGTCAGCCGTCATGCCACATACTTTTCTTTCTTCAGAATGACTTCGACACTGAAGATTTCGCTCACATGTCGGCTCCGCTCCTCTACAACATGTTCAAGACGAAGACTGAGTATCCGCTTCACACAGCTATTCGTACAAGGAGGGAAGATGTGGTTTTTCTGTACCTGATAGAGTTTGATGCCCAGGTAGAGATCCCTGTCAGAGGGTAAACAGAATGCTTAGTGGTGATTAATGACACAAGGATATCTTTTATACCAGCTGCCAGGAAAGCTTAACGAAATTGACGACAAGGGAAACCTGCCTTTAGACTTGGCACTCTCATCCCGTCAGGAGAGTATTGCGAGCACTCTTATCAACCACAAGGCTGACGTCAATGCCACAGATTACAAGGGTTACACATTACTACATCAGGCCATACACAGAGGTATTAATCCTCCTTGCAGTAATCTATGATAAAATACATTTCTGTAATTGCTCTTCCAGGTGACGAATTCTCTGCAGTCTTTTTGATCAAGCACAACGCATTGGTCAACACTGCTGTCCCCATGGAAAAGGAGACTGCCTTGCACATGGTTGCCAGCTTCAATACGGCCACTTCCAGTGACAGCACTTTAGAGGCAATGGCTAATGTAGCAGCACTTCTCTTAGACAAAGGTGCATCTGTTAATGAACAAGACTGCAATGGAAAGTATGACTCTCTCTCCATATTTTTTATCCAAAAGGAAACTAACAAATAGTTCATCTTTCAGCACCCCACTTCATAGATGTATCAAAGCAAACAATTCACGGATATTCCAACTGCTTTTGAAATGCGATTCCCTCAACCTGGAGCTAAAAAACAATGACGAGCATACTGCATTGTGGTACACTCTCCACACTTCAGGAGGGCCGTATGACAGCAACAGTTTTGCCGCTCAGCTTGCTGAAAGAGGGGCTAACTTGAATGCCACAAGTAAAGTCACTGGTGAGCAAGATGTACCATTGATACTTGCACACATTTTGAGCAACTCTATCCGAACTCTGTAGGGGATACACTGCTTCATTTTGCTGCTCAAACTCTCAACGAAGAAGCCGGACAGTTTCTCGTTGATCGAGGGGCCAGGTGTAACATTACAAATGGAAAGGTAATGATCTTCAATGAAGAATTATGTGAATACAAAGTTTAACCTTGAAGCAACCCTTAGGGTGAGACTGCACTTCACGTGGCTTGCTGTATGGGACTTTCAAAGTTGGTCAGGGCTCTGCTCGACCACGGAGCTGACCCCAACAAGCAAAGCCTCAGTATCAGTGCCATGAGTGAAGAAACCACAGCATATATGCAAACACCACTTCACTTGGCCGTACTTCATCAGCATCCGGATACAGTGAAAAGCATACTGGACTATAAAGGTAAACAGAATATACCTGTGATCCTCGACACCATGTTTACCTTTTCTATTCAGTGGCTGCTCAGCAGTGTCCAACCAACCCACCATTGCCTAACCTGAACCTGAAGAACTCAAAGAATGAAACCCCATTAAGCCTAGCCCTTGAACTTAGCCTGCACTCCGTGGCGAGAGACCTCCTAGCCGCAGGTGCAAGCTTGGATGTCACTGATGGCGAGGGACTCACTCTCCTGCATCGAGCAATCATGCATCAAGACACACCTGGGAGCCTGTTTCTGCTTGAACAGGGAGCGGACTTCAACTTGAAAACATCCAACGGCGAGACTCCTCTGCAGCTGGCAATCAAGCGCCATCTCCCGGCTGTCGTGAAAGCCCTGTGTGAACTTGGTGCCGATATGACAGTCGTGGAAGAGGACTGTCAGAGCGCACTGTGGCTGGCACTTGAGGGTGGACAGGAAGATGTTGCTTCTATTCTGGTGTGTCCTTTTGCTTTCTACATGTGCTGGTTGTTCCCAAGTCTCCACATGGTGTTACTGTAGACAAGCATTTCAACACATGGCCAGAGACATAATGTCGTTCATAATGACGCCAACAGGAAACAGGTTGAGTGGAAAAGTGCAACTTGTTTCTTAAACGGTAGCTTAAAGTAACATTTTCCCACAACTAACATTATGATGTCTCGTGGCATCACATCTTCCTTGTCTGCCTTCCTGTAGGTACAGTATGGATGTGACCCTGACTGCTGGTCCCCTGGTCCTGGTGGGTGCTACCAAACCCTTTTGCATCGTGCTATTGACGAAAATAACGATTCTGTTGCTTGCTTCTTGATAAGGAGGTATAGAGAAAAAGAAAGAAGCACTACAACAAACTGATGTGCTGTGGACTAATTCCAGTGGCTGTGACCTGAACAGCCCGAGGCGACCGGGACCCCACGGCGAAGGTGATGAAGAGGCATATGACAGACAGTCTCCACTTCATTTATCCTGTTCATGGAGTCAAGAAAGTGTTGTACAAACTCTCATTGAACACGGGGCTGATATCAATGCTCAGGTAACAACTGAAAGTTGCTTTCAGTTGCTAGTGTTGTAGAAGCTTTTGTCTGATCAACACTTTGTGTCTTTTAGGATATTGAGAGCAGAACTCCTCTTCATGTAGCCATCACAAATCAGAACCCACTCATCATTTCTCTGCTTCTTGGGCATCCTGAGATAGACCTATCCCTGAAGGACAAGCAAGGAATGACACCCTTTGCAATCGCCATGGCGACCAAAAACAATAAAGCTGCTGAAAGCATCATTGCAAGAGAACCTACAGCTGCTGAACAGGTACACAGACGTGTGCAGCTGCCAACTATTCAGACGTTGTGACATCTTAATATTTTTGTTTCAGTATGATGCTAGAGGACGCAATTTTCTTCATGTGGCTATTCAGAAGTCTGATATCGAAAGTGTCCTGTTCTTGCTGAGCATTCATGTCAACATTCACTCCCGCATGCAAGACTCGTCACAGCTCACCCCGCTGCATCTGGCCGTTGAAACTGGCTCCGAAATGATTGTCCGCAACTTGGTATTGTCCTGTACTAAGAGGTGACCTCCGAATTTGTCGCTGACGAACGATCATTTTTTTGCAGCTACTGGCAGGGGCAAATGTTAGGGACTTGACACCACAGAAACAAACTGCGTTGCACCTGGCTGCTGCAAAGGACCATGCTCAGATATGTGGCGTCTTGCTTGAAAATGGTGTTGACTGTGATGCAGTCGACTGTAATTTAAACAATGGTGCTCCATAATATTAACCATGTATAGAACAACATAACAAATTGAATTCTTCCACAGCATTACATATTGCTGCTCAAAAGGGGCATCTTGCAACATGCAGGATTTTGCTCACGGAGTGCAATATCAATGCAGAAGCTGTAAACCTAAGGTACGCATACTATGGTTCGTAGACGCAACATTCCATGCTGGATCACATCTCTTATCTTAGAGGACAGAATCCACTTCATGTGCTCTGTCAGCACGGAAAAGAGGCAGCAGCAGCAATCTTTGAGCTGTTCCTGGAGTGTATGCCGCAGTACCCCATTAACAAACCAGATGTGGAGGGTAATTCAGGTAGGGCTTCTATGAATAGAAACGCCGATTCATAATGCAGATCTGTTTCATGTTATCACAGCTCTCCTCCTTGCCTATATGAATGGGAACGGGAACTTGTGCCGTTCGCTCGTGAGAGCTGGTGCGTGCCTCGGTCTGTCCAACCAAAATGGTGTCAACATCTTTAACTACCAAGTAGCAACAAAGCAGTTGCTTGTGCGGCTCCTTGGTACATATGGTTTGATCTGTATTACTGCAGCATCCTTAATGGTTATTTTTATAAACTCTTCCTAGACTATCTACCAAAAGAACCACCGTGGTCTGAAGGAGATGCCTGTCTTGAATGTGGAAACAAGTTTGGGATTAAGACAAGGAAACATCACTGGTGAGCCTAGGATATGAAATTGAATCCTCTGACTTACGCCCTTCCTTTTCCACCATTACTCTTCAGCCGGCATTGCGGACGTATCCTATGTGCCAAGTGTTCAGAGCGAGACATTCCTATCTTGAAGTTCAACCTCAACAAGCCCGTGCGTGTATGTGGCATCTGCTTCGATGTACTTACATTAGGGGCATCTGCCTGACACTACTCTGTGCTGGTTGTACCCAGCAGTTCGAAAAAAAAGCCATCGATGGACTACTGTCTGTAAATACATGAACTGTACAGTTTGCCTACAGAGGAACAAAAAGAAAAAGCCAGGTATTGTATAGATTTTGTGCAGTGTTCTTGTAACTAAACCATTGAATCTCTGTTATGAGTATCAAAGTGCAATAAATGTTTAGGACTTTTCTGAAGTGAATACTATACACTTTGCATATGCTTCCCTTTATGAATGTAACACTACTTTTCCCAGCATGTCACACACACAGTACGAATAAAAGTTAAACATGTTCTCACCTGCCATCATATCGAAGTTTCATCATCACAACAAATCAGACGAGTAAAACCTGATCTTGTTACTGCCTACTAAAGTATTTACAGATCAGTTGTTTTTCACGTATTATATACAGCTACTTAGAGATAACATCTAGAGAAGAAAACGAAAGCAATTGACCAATGCAAATACAGGTGTTCTTAAGTATCATGACCGTATCACGACATCAATGCAATCCCCACTTTCTATCCCGAGGTCGTCTGGAGACTCTTCTAAATCTACCTTCTCGCCATCAAATTTCACAACCATTTTGCACAGGTCCAGGGAAGTCTTTTCGGCAAAAACTTTCAATGCTTCCAGCAGCGGCTGCCCCTGCAAAGCATGTCGCTTATGGTGACATGCTCCAATCATGAAAGGTTAAAATCACCTTTCCAATCTCTACAGTGTGGTGGATCCTCTTATTATTACACTGGAACTTGAGACTAATCAGGTCCCTCCTGTTCAGTTTGGTCGGCATGACCGCAGAGACAAATTTTTTCACGATGCAACCTATATAGGATAAAAAAAAGTGTCATGAGAAAGCACAAGAGGCCACTCAAATTACTTTTCCTGCATTTCATTGCTACCAATAAGCCCTGATACATTAGTGCTGTGCTCTGTGACACCTAAATATCAAATAAAGAAGTGTAAAATATCTGCTGCTACCAGTCATGGGTAGTCTCTCATTTACCTAGGATGTCCCGTGTGGTCATGCAGAGAGAGGCTGGGGTGTCCTGCACCTGGACTGTACTCTCTCGGAGGGTCAAGAGAAGCTGGGAGGGCTTCACAGCAAATTCTCTAGAGAGCCGCTCGAAAACGCTTTCAAACGTTTCATCCTAGAATTCCACATCAAGAGTTAGTGATGTTCTGTGCCGCATGGTGCCCATTTATACGTAGACGAATAAGAAATACCATTAACTGATGGTATTAAAATAGCCTGATCAACAGATAACCGAGAGGCGCGGAGAAACACGACAACAGAGGACAACACGACAAAGATCCTCAGTTATCTGTTGATCATGCACCAGCTTGTCTGCGCAATGTCCCTTCTTTCATTAAAATAGCCCACCATTTTCATATTGTATTTGAAGAGCTTCTCGTCTGATTGTATCATAACCAGTATCTTTTCTGGCAAGTCATCAAGGCAGAGCAGACCATCCAAAGAGTCGTCATCTGAAAGCACATAACTATCGTTGTCTCGTGCATTCTTCAACTTTTCGAGATCCCTGTAAAGAGAGAAGTTTCATGGTAAGCATGTATTTTGATGCAGCAAACAAGGAGCAGATGTGGAGGCTCACGCTAGCATCTGTAATGTAGTCTTAGAGTGCTGTACTGGTTCATTGGACAGATTGGACGAACATGACGGATCATAGAGACTGACATCTGCCCTGCAATGCAAACATGAGGGGTTGTACACGACAAATCCGCAGGTATAGAGCCCTCTTACTCATCGTAGGTAGAGTTCTCGAGAAGAATACTAGTTGCTATGGCATGACTTGCAGCTTCGGCCCTAGATTTCGTTCGGCGTGACGGTGAGGCAGGAATTTTTGTCGCCGGGACTACATGTTTCAAAACAGTACGGCTTACTATCGGCTAAGACGTGGTCAACACTTAATTCCCTATGTTCGCACTTGACGACAATATCGACCAAACAAACCTTGTAACCCCATCCTCGGTGTACTTCTACTTTGCACGAACTCCTCACTCACGGCATCCAGAACTTCTTTGCAGAAAATATTCGAGGAAAACAGGCCAGCCTTGCTTTTCATTACAATATTTCCTATATCCCTCAACTGTTGAGTCTGTTGAACTGGAGGCTTCTCTTCATCTGTCTTTCCCTTCTTGGCACCTTTTATGTCTACTTCAGCTGGAACAACCAGCGACGTGGCCATTTTCCGCTTTCGAGCTAGTTAAGCGAAATGATTTTGTAAAAAACCAAGAAATCTTTGAACCGAACGCACTTCCTGTACTCACGAGAGGATAAACACAACGCTAAAATGCGCAAATACAGGTACGAAAGCAAGCGGACAATCTACTGCGAGCTAAGAAACAGATGAACATACGCATGACAGGGACGCATACGGATTCGTGATGCAGACTAGGAGAAAGTAGCATCAACATACAACATACGGTTTGCCGCCATCATGGACAATTACCGTAACTACACGCGCGCCACCTCCGCGAGAATGCGCGGGAACTCCGATTCAAAGCGCGTGGGTTTCGAAGTTACACACTGCGCTCGTATTCAAATCTACATGATTTACTCAGCTGTGTCACCTTTACGTAATTAATAAACACCCCAATGACTGGTGTCCAGCTTCGAAAACACGAAATCTGTGGGCGTACGACTGCTGTGGAATCCACCAGATTTATAACAAATTTTCTTGCAGACTTTGAGTTGGCCCCTGTGACAATGTGTTATATAGGTTTCTTTCAGCTTTGTAGTACCGGAGACGATGAGGCGCCAGACACTGAACCTATAAAAAAGTTGAAAAGCATAGTGAACAATTTGCACCTTCCCAATAGCCCTTTCACTAATGAGTGTGTCCCAGCTCCTTCTACCCACCCTCATTAATTTCACTTTATACATATAGGCAAGGACGAACAGGTGAATAGGAACAATGCTAACACAGAAAAATAAAGTTTAATTCGGCACTGCTAAAATTAAATAATATCGCCACACAAACAGTTCATCACCCTTCCAATTCTAATACAGTTTGTGCAATAATACAAACACGTTCGCTAACAGGGTTTCACAAGAAAAATTATGTTGACCTATTCAAACACCTAGTTTTCTCACCCGAAGCCTGAGGAGAATAGCTATCAAAACTCATCATGACCAACCTAACAGCTGAAACTTTTAATTTATTAGCAAGATATCAACAGCTGTGCCAACAAAATAAAATGACAGGAACAGGCTGCCACATCAGTTTAAGCACCGGCTGTGACGACTTTTGGTACTAAACTTCATTTTGCAGCTCTGTTTCTGCCATTAATTATAAAGAAGCTTCTTCTGGAACATCTGTCCACTTGCTGAGCTTTAGGAGGGCAGCAATGCCATGTTCAGCGGTTAACAGCAGTAACAGATGTTCCATTTAACCTCAGCAACCAGTGACCGTAGCGTCTGCTCCTGAACGCTTGGTTATGTGCAGCTTCACAATTTCTTCAGCCACTGTGGGATGAATGCCTACAGTCCCTTCCAGGTGCTCTTGTGTCAAGCCACATCTGACATACAAACATACTCAGCATGAGAGAACACATCCCAAATAAAAGAAAAAGGCACACTTTCTGAAGATACAGCTTACTTCATCGCAGCAGCAAAACCCTGAATGACTTCTCCTGCATTAGGTCCTGTCATGTGGATCCCAAGGATGTGTTGTGGCTCAGACTGCAGTGCGATAGCCTGGAAAACAATTGTTTTATGATGTGTTCAAGTAGCGTATGCATCATACATTTTGATCTCTCATGGGTTCAAAGGAGAGCAATTTCTAGAACAGCAGTTGTCATCACATTTTGGCACAAATTGTCATGCAGTGGAAGATGAGAGCCACGTGTTTTCTGGAAACTGCCTGCGAGGATTCTCGCAGCTCTTAATTAGAAATGTGGAAACAACCCGTGAAAATGCCTGCCAAAAAATACCAAGTCCTCCAAAGCACCCCTACCACAGGCAAAACACGATCGGAATCGGCACCATTATACACAGCAGGAAAGCTTGTCTGCAAATAATAATAGCATCTATCTAGTACATGCAGTATTTTCTATGGTGGTACGCAGCAAATACCAACATGAAGTAGTCTGACTTTACAGAGGAAAACCCAAGCACTCTGTACATAAGCAAATGACAGTAATAGAAATAAATGAAATTAAAAAATTTGGTACTGGCTAACCTAGTCTGAAATCAACAAACCTGCATCAAGCACATTAGCAACAGTGACCATTTCTCACCTTCATATAACACTGCGACGCATCTCTTTCAGCCACCGTATACTGCAATGGCTTATAAAATGCGTGTAACACCTCTACGTTCTCTTCTCCATGCTCCATAATGGCAGCTTCTTCAGATTTCCCCACACACCCGTACTCCAATGGTGTGAACACAGTTGTTGGCACCTGCACTGAGAAGTCATGCAAGTTCCTCAAGTGCAGGCTGTCAATGAAGACGTACCTTGCCATAATCCATCAACCTTTCCGAGGTACCCGCAAGACGTCTGGCAAGTAATGTGCCTGCCTTAATAGCAACGGGAGTTAATTCCAGGCCACCCTAGAAAGCAGTACAAATCCAAATTTTGACAAATCCAGGTACTATAATCTCGCTCTACTCACATCAATGATATCACCGATCGCATAAATGTTGCTTGCAGTTGTCTGCTCTCCTGCTGTGGTGATGACCTTCCCGTTGTTGGGGTTCAATTCAACCCTTGCAGAAGCCAAATTCAGGTCGGCCGTATGGGCCCTCCTACCTGCGGGCAGATATATTGAGGAAAAGAGTTGTGAAACCTGTTGATGTTCTTTCAGCGGGTGATGGTGGCTGGCCAAGGAGTGCTACATACACATGCATAGTGTAACTGTAAAAATACCTATGGCAAACATTACTGTGTCGAAGGTGTCGCTACTTCTTTGTTGAGTTGGATCGACCCACGTCACGTTCAACCTTGAGTCCGGCATCTTTTCTATACTTTTCGGAAGGCACTTCCACATAAAACGTGTGCCTTCTGCTTTCATGTGATCCGTGACAAGTTTGGACATTTGCTAAGGACAGAAAAAAAAAATTTGCGCTACAATAGGTCAGGCAAAAACTAGGGCTAGAAGAATGTCTTGATTATATCTTTTAGTACCGCTTCTTCAAGCATTGCATAGCTCTGAGAGTAATTCCAAGCAACACGGTAAGGTTTTTATGTATTGTTCCTATTGAACGATAGACGACCGCTTAATTAAAGCTTTTTAGTGTGTGTCGGTACCCCTTCAGGTGCAGAGGACACTGTACAGGCCCCTCATTCCAACACTCCTGTCCCATGGGTGCTAGGAACCATGCAAAAGGTAGTTTTATCCCAAATTGAATTGTGGTTAATTCAGATAAATTTCGAAAAAAGTGAAAATGTAAGCATGGTAAGCATCAAATTATGCCACAGATGAGCATGCATATGTCACAAAGCCCCTGATATAAAACCAAAAAATACAGACATGTTAACGTAAACTAGGGTAAAGATGCTGTTCTGTTACATGAGAGCAAAAGAACGCAAAACATTCATACCGAGTGACTTCATTGGGTTCGCATTACCTGGTCAAATCCACGCAGACATATCGAACGAACCATCACGGAAGTATCGAATCCTAAACCACGTAGAAATCCTGCACACTCTAGAGCAACATCTGACTTCAATGTTTAAGGTTGAAAACAACTTTTGTTGAAATATTAAACATAGGTAACTAACAGCACCTTCAAAGGATACAGCTCCCTCCAATGATGAGACTGAAAAAAGTATATAGCAAATACACTATACCTCATGACAATCATGTTGATCAATTTTTATACATTCCTGACAACCATAACAATGATAATATTATGTAGAGTTAGATTTCGAGGAAATGTGACAACTTCTCACATTGTTTCAAAGCAACTTCCCTTAAAAAATTTAGAAATTTCTGTCAACAATGCGGCCAGGATGTTGAATGCAATGGTCTTCATCACCACTCATCAATCCTCCTTCAATCATCGTTATCTATAACAAACATTCAAAAGCTCAGCTGGTATTAATGATCATAATAGGTAGACAGGTTATCATGTAAATATCACTATCACATTTGGTTAGCACTGGTTAGCAAATTTTCCTGGGTCTGAGGTAGTCTGTTTTTTTTTTGCCTAAATACACTTTTCTTGCTCATAACACAGTCTCAGATTGTCACAATTTCAAAATGAACATAAAAGAAAGTTTAGAAATATCTCGCTTGTTGTGTTGTAAATACACACATCTGCTTGAAATAATATGAAACGATTGCAAGTTGATAGAAGTACGCACGTCTTTCCTGGAGGCTCTTCAAGAAAGAATATGTCGTCACTTGTGATTGCATACTCCTGCGCCCCTGGAACATCACTTGGAACAACTGGCCTTCCCCCGACGGCGATCACAAAATTTTGAGATGACAAACGTGTCTTATGGTTCAAGGGCAAAAAAAGAAGCACATTAGTTGTAGCAGTGCTTTTTTTTGCAACTATGTTAAATACCTCTTCTCCCTTTGTATCCTTTGCCAGCAAGGTATGGCCATCAAGAAATCTGCCTTTTGCATTGTAGTAGTCCACACCCCTGCAAGAGAATAACACAGATACAAAATGTTCCAGAGCAGAACATTGTTATGTGGGGAGAAAAAATGGTAAAAAGTCAACAAGATCATGCCACAATGCTGTGTACTTCTTACTTCTGCTTTAGCTGAACTCTATGACCCCAGTTAAGAGACCGAATGTGGCCTTTGATTGCAGCCTGTAATGCATGCCAGTCATGTGATACTTCTTTCGAGTACTGCCAGCCATAGCTACGAGCATCCTTCATACTGTCCCCCAGTAGGGCAGCATGGTGGTACAGCTTCTTCGGTATGCATCCCACATTGACACACGTTCCACCCAGCCCCCACTTCGTGCCTAAAACAGGAAAAGGAAAAAAGTGGTTAAAAGTGGTTGGTAGCATCACATAATCCTTACCTCTAGGAGACGGATCGACATAGTCAAGCACAGCTACTTTCAGGCCTTTCACGCGTGCTGCAATAGCCAAGAGTACACCTTACATTCCACTTCAATTCTTTCCTTTTTCCACATTTCTCCTACCTTCCTTAGCACAGGCAAGCCCCCCAGAGCCTCCTCCAATAACGACCAGATCATAGTTTCTCGGATCTGACAAAGAAACAATCACGCATATCATAAAAGTAATTGTCCTCCTGTGTTGCTCTCTATTAAAGATACTATGCATAATATGTCAGCTGGGTTTCACCACACCCTTTACGAAATATCTCCGAATGTGATGAAGCTTGTTTTCCTGCAGGGCAGGCACTCCACTCTTGCACTTAAGCAACCATTTGGAACCTCTCAGCGCTGCAGTCATCCCGTTTCATAACTAAAGCAGAAACGAAGAGAAAAAGGTGCAGTAGGAAGTATAAGAAGGATGCTGCTGCTCCAATTTATGACGTGACAATAAAAAAATAACGTAAGCGGAACATGCAATTACAATAACCTTTTTGTCCTCTTATATGTAAAGTATTCGAAGATATTAGCATCTCACAGCTGGGAGATGCTAGTAGAAGGGAGGACTCGATGAAATCCTTCGTGTACATTAGGATCAGTGCATACCAAGAGATGGTCAATCGATGTAGATCTGTACGATGACGGAGTTTTTATTAAGCTCTCTGGTAGCCAGTTTAATGTTGCTGTAAAAAAATCACAAAACACACATGTTGGCCTCTTGCGGCTAAAACGACTGAAACGCGTGTTTGTCTAAACCATGGAGTCAAGGCCTCAGAGCCAGTTCAAGCTGACTATAGGAAACATTCGAAACCGGAACTTGTTGCTGCGCACTGGCGCCGCTAGCGCCGCCAAGGCACGGTTAGCTAACGAAAGGCTTGAAGCCACTATAAGCATTCACTTTTGGGAGCTGTCTTGATGGCAATAGTTCTTGCAGCATTTAAGGTTCGGTTTTATGCTCAGGTATACGATACGTTGTACTACGTAGGATTCGTACAGCATGAAGGTCTTCTTATCAAAAGTTACTATCGCGCACTCCGGATAAGCCCAGTTGATGGTAAACGCACCGCCGAGGTTTGATAAGTGTCAAGGTTCAGCGAGCACGTCATGTCTGTTACGAAGTTACGAGCAGCAACTTACCTTTGTCCTGGCATGCCTCCGGAGTATTTCGAGGGTATTCTTCACTACCTCGAAAGAAGACTGAATGTCCATACTTCGCTCATGTATGAATCTCGTTGGTACGGTCCTCCTAGTGATAGACCAGATCCTTTCAGTGATGGCGATATTGACATGGCTTTTATGACACCACTTGCTTTTGTTCGTCGCTTAGAGGCCGGAAACAAAACGATAGAGTTGCTGCCAGTGTCGTCAGTGCATGAGCATAGACTCGGCAAGGACGAGCCCGGGCACTTCGCCGATGTGGTTATGAACGCCAGTTTACATAACAGTAATATGAAAACATTCGAGCAGCTTCGGGGCTGCAAATGGGCATACACTGGACCAGAGTCCTTCAGTGGACATCAAGTGACGTTGCAGGAGCTGAAGAGACGAGGGGAAACTGCAAACTTTTTTGGCAACAAAATACCAGCACAGTCTCACCTCGATGCCATCTACATGATCTTAGACCAGCTAGCAGATGCTGCAGCAGTTGATGCCAACTGCTTGGCTGTGTTTTTGGACAAAAACCCATCATACAGGGACAAGATTGTCGTCATCGAGTCTTGGGGGCCGCTGCCACCTTATCCAATTGTAATAAGAAAAAGTCTTCCAGAAGAGCTGAAGTCTTCAATAGCAGGTGCACTCTTGGCAATGCACAATGACGAAATTGGTGCGAAGGTGCTGGCCAAATTCCATGTGCGTAACTTTGCACGGGTTTCGTTGGATCAATTCTTGGAGTTCAGAGAGTCGCTCCGTGTCGTTCATGACTTGAGTTTCGAGACTGTGTACTACTGACTGTCGGCCTGTTCGGTGGCCTAAATTTAGCTGTTTCTTCACTCTACACGAGCCCGAGTGTGTCTCAGCACCAAGCAACATCAACTCCCCCAAACGGGATTTCATTTACAGATGTTATGCACAGAACGTACAGGCTGTAACTCCTTTGTTTTATTAAATATTATAATTATATCCACTTTACTTCAACCTACTGCAAGAAGCTGGGCATCTCTGCTACATCATTTCTACAAAGAAAGTGAGGAAGAAGGCCTAGGGGGAATGTATTGGTTATAGAAGAACGACATGCGGCCTGGGTAAAATAGGCAGTATAAAATTCACAGTTAAAATGGAAAAGAAATAGGTCATGAGCAAGTGTTCGACAGGACAGTGAAACATTTGCTGAAAATGGTACCTTGTTTCAAAAATTCCTAGGAATAGAAAACACTGCATGTAACGTTAGGCTCTTACAAACACATGCAAATTGAGGGACGGTAAAACGCTGCAGATTTCTTATCACGCTTGTAGCAGAGTACCTGAAGGATTACAAATTTGCTACGTTTTCTTTGTGCTCAAAACGGTGTGAACAGCAAGGGGGCCCACCTAAATGCTGTTGCTTGCAACCCATTCCAAGAACATCACATACACAACAAGCAAGCTTTCGAAGAGAACATCGGCATGTATAATCATGGTCATGCATTCTTATGAGGGCCTCAAATGTTGACGCATGATACGGAAAGGTCTCCCTGTTGAGTAAGCAATGTTTGTATACAGCTGTAGCTTTTACGCTGCAAATGTGAATAAATAGTACACAGTAACAGCAGGTATGTCGGGAGAGTTCTGAAATTCCTTCACACACACACACACAGTGGACTTACTAAGCCTTGCATCTTGTATGAGGCAAGCCATTCAGGCTGCCAAATTCACTACATCCACATGTTCATGGGTGCTGACCACCACTGGTAGTATTTCTAGGTAGATAACAGGCCCAAGAAGAGACGAGGGAAAAGGCATATTCAAGTAATCAAGGTTCCTGTCTGCATGCTGAAAGTCTCAGATAAGTTTCGCATTGTTCCTACAGTAGAATAAATGGCACATTCCACAGGTTTAGACTACTGTCATCACATTCTGGCAGTACTCTCTGCTTGGTAGCACATGGGCCTGTAAGAACTGCAAAAGAAAATTTACATCTGCTTGCTTTTACAGGAATTTGAAATCAAACTCTACCTAACACTAGACCCCCTCTCATTTCCCCACTCTTAGTCTTAATGGATTAACAGATCTGGATGTAATAAAATATGTTCAATCCCTATGTGCTTGGTCTGGTACATAGTCTACCGTGAAAAAATGCTCCCCCTCACAATTCCCTCTACCACGATCCTAGCCCTATGTCTTCTCAAACATGCACAAATTAGGTGACCAGTGAACATTACGCCCTACATTTCAAGAGCACACAAGAATGTCGAACAACCCCTAAATAAAAATTCTGTTTGTGAATTAATGACAGTCTCATTTACACCGGAAGAGCACCACACCTCAGACGAAGGACTATCTCAGCTGACAGCCACCTTACGGCCCACAGGTGGCACTCCATAGGAGCGTCTCTTGGCCTTGGACAGGCGACGATGGTAGTTTTGTGCCAGAGAGTTCACGATAGAAAGCACAAAATAGATAATCATGGCCATTACAAGCTTTTCAAACAGCCACGCCAGCAGTGAGGCCTCCTGCAAATTGGTAGTATTGCAGAAGACAGGCGAGCATTAGTTTGAGGACTTTACTAGCAGATATCACTCTACTAGTAAATCTGATATCGTTTTCTAGCGCTTCTCTACAAAAGATTTGAAATGTAAGACATGGATTGCACTACAGGACAATTGCATCAAGGACAGCCACATGCACCAGTGGTCTGGCAGTTTACGCATGAAGAATACTAGTATGAAAAGTAGGAAAGAAATAGCATGAAAAGTAATAGTGTAAATACCATAAAGAAACCTTGCAGTGTGTGCATAAAAAGAATTTTAGCATCAATATGCAACAGAATACATTTTCATAACATCACATGGTACATGGTGTGAAAATAAATCTCACCTGCGCCACTTCTGATCCAGTTTTTCTGTGAAGTTTTGCCTTCTGTTTTGCGAGGAATTCTCTGAAAGGTGCCTGAAGATACTTGCCTACATACGGGATGTACCTACACATGGAGAGCAACATGTTACACTTTATGACATTCGTTAAGAAAACTACAGAGTCTGAAGAGGGGGAAGTTGAGAAAGATGCTTACATGAGCAATTTAAGTGACATCTCGACATGATGTTCACTGAAAGCAATGATTACAAAGAGCTTCTGAATATGCATCTTGATAATAGCCTTGCCAATCAGAGTGGCTCCAAAGAAAGTCCAGAATGGTACCAAAAAATGACCACATGTGATACCTGCCAGGTCAAATAATGGGTTGGGAATCTGCATTTAAAAATTAAAAAGTCATGTAATGCCTCTAGAGGCTCGGGCTGGTCATAGCGTTACTCCATACCGATGCACAGGCAAGGATGCCCAGGAACCCCACCCGTTCCACAAGTTTCTCAACTCCCAGTTTGGCCCTGTCAAGGAATGACTACAAAAAACAAACGAAAAAAAAAGTTAGAGGTTTGAACTGGGAGTTCACCAAAAAGGTTAGCACTGATCCAAGACATGCTTACCAGGTCTGTTGATTTCTCCTTCTCCATTAGCGCTTCAAGTTCTTCTATGTCTTCCAAGTCTTCATTGCCTGATACTCTTGCTATGAGTAGAGGAACACATACATACTGTGAGAAGGAAGACGACGACGAAGAGGCTCGTGGGTGTTCTACAGTTACGCTTCGAAGTGAACGGACGTGTCACGAAAACCCTCTTAACATTTTGGTGGAGGTGCGAGCTTCCAACCTCTTTTTAGCACCCCTTTCCTCAAGCTTTCGTTCACCTGTGCCTATCAAGACGAAGCTCCGCTCTGGTAAACAGCTCGAGCCCGAAACATCCATGATGACTACTGATCTGCCTGCGTCAAACCAACCGGCGGGCGATCGTTCAAACACAGTGGAGCAGGCAACCCAGGTGACCCAGGCGAGTCATCTCTTCTCCGCTCAGGCCAACCTA
>JARGYV010082679.1:0-14571 GCA_029532675.1 Ornithodoros moubata
CATTTTCCATGCAGCAATAAGAAATTCCTGTTAACCAGACACTTGCTTGGACCACAAGGCCCAGAACCATGACGTTGACATCTTTGCACCTATACATGGGTCACGAGTCTCACAACCACTTTGCATGCATTACCCTAGTCTTTAACGCCTTCTGAGCTACAATTTCTTGATCTGATTTGAAAGCTTTTACTGAATATCTATCTTACTGGAGTCTCTGGAATAAGCTTATTGGTTCTTCAAACATGCTTTTTCCTTTTTTTCTGATCCAGCATCAAGATACCTTTGGGTTGTTCATGGACACCTAAGTAAAATAATGAAATACCAACCCCAAGGTGTTCTCATAATTAATTTCACTTACACAAGAAAGAAAGTGCTAGATAACTTTATTTCCTCTTTTTGCGATTGCCAGTATTTTTTCGAAATGCATTTGGATCCCTGGCACCCCGCTGTCGCAGCCTCACATCTAGGTGTGCTGAACGGCTGTAGACATCATTGATTTTAAAGGGTGATGAATGAGTGACATACTCAGGGTCCAATGCATCTAATTTACGCAGAGCCATGTTTGAAAGACGATTCTGTGGGATGCGCTGGTCTTCACACAGGATGGGATTATTGGCATGTTTTCCACCCTTGGGCTTGGGCAAAGAAAACTGAAAGGGAAATGTGACCACATCAGAATAGAAAATCAAATGCACAATCAAAATGAGGTGATGTTCATTTGTTGGAAGTAACAAAAATAAACCCTTAAAATGCCACTCTACACTAAATTTCATACTTTTAAATTTATGTCACTGTAATCTGCAGGCCTCACATAGTAACTGTACAAATGATTAATTCCCTATGTGAAGCAAAAGTACCAGAAATTTGAAGTTTTATTTATGAGGACTGCAACATCATTGCAGGTGCTACTTGTCAAAGCTACTGGTAACACTGCAACCCCTAGTAGCTTCTAACACGAGGTCATCATAAAACCAGAACCGAGATGCGCTTATGCATAATTGAGAAAAATGCGAGCAAGTGCCCCATGATCACTGAAAGTGTCGACATTTCGTGTGCACACTGTTTGAACTGGGTTAAATTAAACTCACAAATAACATCAGTAGCACTTTTTGTACTGTGTATTAGCATCTTAAACCAGCATTAAATGGTCAAAAATACTTTGTTTTTCATCATGAGGGAATGCTTGATGCCGCAGGATGTTTTCCTATCAGAAATTCGACCTTAGTCTTAAAAGGAGAAGAGTAAAGACCACACTGATTCTCATGGAAGCAGATGCATTGGTTGGGAGCACATAGAACGCATGTCATAAAATGATACAAATTGCTTTGCAATCCTGCTATTCAAAAGGTCACAAGAGCTGTGGATAATGAGTCAAACTTAGGTAGACATCCCTCAGACTAGTGTTTCGTCGAGACTGGTCATTGTGGAGCCTCCTATGATGCACTCTGTCTACTAGTCAAGTGGAGGCACGAGCAAGGATCCTAACCAAAAGCTTACCACGAAATGTTGAACATACCACTCAACTACAATTTACAGTACATAGCAATATGCTAATTATCTTTACTTTTCTGCTTCATGCTTCAAAATGGCATTAAAAGTGAAAATAGGTCGACGAATGACACCTTACGCTGTTTGCGGTCTACGAATTCTACTCAGTGGATCAGGGCTAGGTTGCTGTTTTATGCTACACTTTAAACCTAGCTGTTCAAAACTGCATCTCATTGCATTTAGGAATTTTACAACCAATTTTCCATTGGGGATTTGTGTCCTGGGATTAACTAATAAAAAATGCTGTTTACCTTTCTTTAAATTAGCATTTTATGCTCCATTAAAATGGGAGTCATCTCCATAATATTTCAAACCAGGCCTCAGGAGGCATGTTATTCTGCATCGCTAATCAGTAACAAAATTTCTGAAATTTCCATGCTCGTAACTGGTGTAGCAATCTTGTAATTCGCCTGTGTACACAATGGTGAAAACGATGGACGTAGGTACGCAGGAATTCCTGCCCGGGAAAGCTGAGCAAACATCACTTGACAGCAAGCCAATGAAATGAGAAAGCAGAGAGAAACCAGAATGAGAGAACTGAGTTGCAAGAAGGGGCACGGAACTATTTCACAGTGATGTCGCCTTGACAGTACTGTCACACAACTGTGATCTTCAAAATTCATTTTCCCTCATGCATCTATGTAAAAGGAAAATTGTTCGGCTTGCATTTTGAACTACCAAGAACATTGCAGGGTTATTTTTCTTAACACATTTCTGGAGGTGACTGTCACTTCAAGGGTTCAATGAGAATTATACGATTTCTTTGACACTGCAATCAAAAATCTTCTTTTTAAAGTCCCCATAAGCAGAGCCATAAAAATTTTACTTCAACGCACACCAGTCCAAGAAAGTGCAAAGCTTGCTGGTGTCTAATAAACATACTGAACAAATGTGACACAGATATGACACTGGATATATCTGTCCTTGGATACATCATTCACAAAAGAATTTTGTCCTCACCCGTTTTCCACGAATATTAATAGGTTTCTTGAAGTTGATGAACATCGTGGTATTTCCATCCGCATCAACAGACACAGAGACTCTTTTAAGCGTCCTGTTGCCACATGTGGGGCAGAACTGTTTGGTCATTATTTTAGTTGTTCTATATAGAAAAATGGAAATGGTTGCATTATTACTCAGGCCTCAGCACTACAGTATAAATTAGGGAAAGCCAGTGAAAACTTTCAGCTATGCATTTATCATGTCACACAATTACAACCATGCATTACAGGAACACTATTTTTGATTTTGAAATGTTTGTTCCACTTCTGCTACAATCATCAATATGTGAGCAGTGTGCAATGCTGTTACTCCACATCACTAATTTATTCATCCCACATTCCACCCCTTTTTTTTTAGCAACAAAGCACAAAATAAGTGAACTAAGTTTGACATGTGGTTTGCAAAGGCCTTCAGGCCTATATAACACATGCAAGCCTTTACAAAGCAGCAAAATCATGAGATGAGAACAACTTTCACAGAGAAAAGGCTGGCAAGTGCAAAGTCCAAACCACGGCTTGAAATTTATGCATGTACTGAGAACTCACGCAAAGCAAGCATGACAACGCAGTATAAAGGTTTGGGCTCGCTTAATCATCCTCCCTTCAACAGATGTTGCCTTCAGACCCATTTGAATCAGCACATTCTGAAACAAATAAATACATAAACATATAATCAAATATGTACCACTATTTGTAATTGTGATGCAAAGGCTAGCTACAATGGGACAGGATTCTTCATAAAACAACTTCAGCTACAGGAAACTGATGTTAAAATGTGGCAGCGATGTGCTAGAAATTACACTGGAATCATTTGGTGTTGGCTGCCACAAGTTAACACTGTAACCATTATAACTATTATTGTTTGATGTAACAGTGCAACACAAAAGACTCAATTTATTACCCAACACATAGAAGGCCTATTAATGAGGCACTTAATCACCCCAGCAACAAAAGGGACAAATATTACACAAGCTTCACAATGCCAAGAAGAGAGTTCAAAGCAATCAGAGGCAGGCAATAAAAAGGTTACACCAGCATCTTTGATTATTCTTATAAGAGTAAGCTGCTCAGATACGCATTAGAATACGTATGCAACTTATACACTAAAGGAAAAAGCACTACTGGGCCAATGCCCCTAGAAATGCAAAGGCCACTTTCCAATTATCAAGCGCACAAAATATGCAAAACCTACAATTTTACACAGCTTTTGGTGCTTTGTCGTGCCATCTGACAGACAAACGCAGTCCCTGACAGAAGTTTTTTGTATATCATGTTTAGGTGTGCGATGTCAGTGATTTAAACCTCTTTTCCTGATGGCATATGAAATTTTACTTATCTTGAATCGTACTCATAACAATAATTTCTTATATCTGTCAACGTGCCTTGCATCTGAAGGAGAAGCTAAGTACAAGCTGAATCAACAACTTGCTTCATAAGCATACCCATATGTCTCACAGAATAATTGCTTCTCACAGCTACTATGAGACGGCGTAACCATATGCTTTAGCACGTGCCATTATGTCCTAAATAAACTTCAGTCTTTGCGAACACAGTCTTCCGAGTGCCATCAAATAATTTTAAAATTTACTCATTATGTACTGCAGCAGTCTTGTCATCTCCACACCAGGATTTCGATTTACAAATGCAAAAACTGTGGAAAACTCAGTGGAATATTGTCCTTTTTCCTCAGTGCACTCGACCGTATTGATCAGTCTAAATAAAAGCACACATTAAGCCTACCTGTACTGCAAAGTCAGTAGAAAGACACGCAACTGGAACCATAGCATCATCCACTTTGAGCTCTCCCATAGCTGCCTTAATCGCTTCAATATTTGTAGGGGTTACCCAGGAACTGTCCTCATCACTGAGGTTTTCACCTCTGGAATCTGAATCTGTGTCTTCGCTGTCAGAAGAGCAGGCCTCACAATCTTCACAGTCACTGTTACTTTCTTTGGCTTCTACTTCCTTTTTTGCCTCAGGAACTTTCCCATCTTCCACACAATCTACAGAAGTGTTCCTTGTGCCATGCTTCGTATCCTGAAATTTGCACAGTGGTGTACAAAAGGCAAGATTACTGGACATCACATGAAAACAAATAAGAAAAATGTGGGTGTAATTCACACACACAAACAAAAATGGCCCTAGTTTTATGTGAATAAGCTGAAATATTCTTTAAGCTGAACACTACATATGTATATGCATTTGAATTTTGCTATAAATTCCTAACTGCTGTCAATAATACATCTCAAGCTGAACTGTTGGTGGCTTTGACTTGTATTAAAAGTACAAAAATAAAGAACTGAAACCACAGAATCTTGCATATAATTTTCAGCCCTCTTAAAAACTACTCATGAAACATTCCAGCACATAAGTATTATGACAGTACCTGGAGAACCCTCGCAAAGCTTCCACCAAAAGCCACATTTGACATATAAAGAGACTGAAGGAAGCACAGAAAGTGGAAAGCATACCTCCTCTGGTGACACAAAATACCCTGGAAGAACTGCTTTGTCTGTTTGCATCTCCAGTGGGCACACCTAGAAAAATAATAATAAATTGTTTCTCTAATGGAGTGCTACCCGCCGCTGCCCTCATATGACAAATGCCTTTAAGGTTAAGATGAAAAATTGCAACAGCCATCACTTATACTTTTGCGTCGTTCCGGACATTAGTTATGTGCTTTTTTTTTTCTCGTAATAATATCGTACTTTTGATTACAGTTCGGGCTCAGGAATTTTTAGCGTGCTGAAGTTGGTTTGGAAAACGCCACCACATTAAGTTAAAATTCAATACTGGTGAAATGCGACTCCTTCACATGTCTCACCTAGAACCCTTCACTAAACAGTACACGTTGTTCACGACAATAAAAGTTCTTGACGGTGACGTTTCGTGTGTGATCAAGTCATTAAGTGGAACAGACCTGAGTTCTTTTGGGTTCTTTACGCAGATGACTCGTTCCCACATTTTCTTTTTCGAGCAGGTACGTCAGCGCAATAACCTTAAGGTCGACCGCCGATAAGCTTGGGTAGTCTCCAGTGAGCTTGGAGAAGTCAGTAACTGGAAGGGAAAATTTGGTAGAGCCCCGTTACGCCTGCTTGCACGTGCCATTTTCTGCCATGTGCTCGGCATGGCCACCTCGATGATCTCCCTATCCACCTTTGGCTACTTACCTATCTTTATTATTTCTGGTGGTGGTACGCGGTAGTTGATCTTGTACGGGAGAAAGGCCAACCTCTGTTTTGTTGCCTTATCTTTGATTTCATTGACAACTTCAGGAATTGTGAATACATTCTGGCAGATCTCCTAAAAACATCACGGAAGTTGCTCAATTTCACTAGTCAAAATGCAACTGAAGATGCAACTGAAGATGATGGTTTACCTGAAGTGGAGCGTTCGTAATAAAACCACCAGAATCTACCACGAGACTTGTTATTTTCGCAGCATTGCCATCAGTACATGGAATGATGAGAGCATCCATTTTGATAATTCCTGTTAGAAACGAGAACTTGCGATACGAGATTTGTAGCGCACGCACGTCACGTGAGTGCAAATGGCGGTGTTATCGCCAGAGAGCTGTGTCAGAAGCCGCGCAAGTCGTCGTTTGCGGGCTCATGTTGAATTTTAAATTGTTTCATCTGAAACCGTAGTTAGTGGTCGCGACATTGTGCATCGGCATTTAATGCCATTCGTTTGGTGAGTAAAAGATGTTAGTACATACGTGATGTTTGAGCAGCGAGCTATCCATCCAGTTCCGTGTATGTCCAAAGTTAAAATTAGTCCATATATAATTCTCCCGTCATTCCAATGACCCAGAATGAATGTAACAGCCCGTAATTGTCGCTCAGCGATAGCTGCACAAAGTGGCTATGTTCAGAGTGTTCAAAGTTCTATTTCACGATAAATGGCCTGGTGGAAAAGAACAGAGGTGTGACACACTTCGCTTTTGACGACACACCTTTTGAATTTTTTACTCTAATCTGTATTTAACCTAGGTACTAAAGGTGTTTTACGTATTTCATTGTGACTGTGATATCCCAATATAATTCTTTGCTTATGCCTGGTCAAAACAGCAGTTCCAGTTTAGGCTTAGAGCTGCAATTTCTTGACTCACGACTGTTTACGGGGTCGTATGCAGTCCGCAAATTGATGTCGAATAATGTATTGGTGTGAGCACTGCTACGATTTAGAAGTCGAATTGTGCCTTTCACACATCGAACACCCATGTATTGGCTGTTTCACATTCGATGTGTAACGCTAATCGCAGTGTTTCCTGAATTGAGATTCTAGATTGTATTTGGGTGTCAGGAAGTCCGATCAGCCTCGGTTATCGTTTGTTTCACTTTTACCTCGATCTAGGTTTGTCAAAATACAAGGTACCTAGTTATGTTGATTTATACTAAGCAGCTGTAACATTTACATGAAGTCATATGATGACCCCAAATGATGTTTGTTATTTACCGTTGCTTTTTTGTGTGTGTTCGTATCTCGGCTAAACATCGTGATTGAGATCACGAGGTCTCAGCCGTAAGTCCGCTCGTATAGAGGGGTAAATACATGGTCATGTATTATTTTCATCAAATTCATCTTTGTAAATGCCTTATGTGCTGTAACTTGGAAGCTGCCTGCACCACTTCTGAAAGTATGATCAGCCCAAGCAGAGCTGTGTACAGAGGAGCATAACAGTAATCTTGGTTAATGTAGCACAGTTTGTTTCTCTGGATTTGTTACACTGCAGTGAATTTTGCTAATCATATCATACAGAGGAATCGCAGACAGGATAGCTGGCAGAAAAATTTACCCATGCACACTCTTACACTATGAAAGATGCAGGTGATGCATATTTCTAATGTGCATTTGGTAGGTGTCATGACAGTGTTCAAGGCACTTTCCGTCCCCATCTTCCTATTTACAAGACAATCCTATTTTTGTTGTAGGACTTAAGATCAGTAATTGAAAAGATGTACGTTTGAGTCCTGCAGCTATCTTCCTGTTCTGTTTTCTTTGTTGTTTTTGCCTCTTTAATTTGAACTTTGTGACCACGTTTTTCGAAAGATATTTGTTTACTGTTTTTGATAAACCTTTACAATTTCATTGTCTAAACTTGACTCTAATGTTGCGTGTGTCAGTGCCTTTTCTAAAAGCACAAGCCTGGTATTTTTTACAGTATGCACTGGGTTCTTGATCACAATGGTACATGCTGCATTTTTGGTAGTTGTTTTTGTGTTTGATGCAGGATGTGGGAAATTACATCCTACTGAACATGAGAAGCTTGGAAAGCATGTTGATTGCTAGTGAATGTGTGTTAGTAACACCATTTTTGTTTGCAGCAGCATTACCCTCTGTAGCGGATACTGATCATCAGAACATAGAGCCCTTGCTTAGGCTAAGATTCCAGACAAAGTTGAAGCTTTGTCTGGAACTTCAGCTTATTGCATTTGAGCATCTGCAGAAAAATGTAGCTAGGAAATTTTATTTAATTAAGAATTGTGCTTCTTAACTGTCCAAGACTCTGTCAGTGGCCATACTCTAGTGGTAGGAATTTAGAGTAACTAACTTTCAACATGAAGTTTTCATCAAACCTGTTGCAGAATAAAAGCAGGGCCTCCTTCATATAAGGTGATATCGAAGATTGCTTGCATCAAGTCTGCCTTAAGTGCAAGTCTAATGAACTCCTTTCTTTCTTCCTAATGTCTAGGACAGCAGCAGAGCACATCACCTAAGCTTACTTTACCAGAAAAGGCATTCTGAGGCTCAAAGCCGTGCACATGGCTTCATTATGACAGCCAGCTGGCACTATTTCCTAACAGCTTAAGGGTTCCGTCACTGAAAGCACTGAAACCTGTGACAACGCAAAGTACATTAACCAGGGCATAGTAAATTCTAAACACACTGAATAAGGCAGGATGGAGTAAGGTAACTGAAAATGTTGTTCCCAGTGAAGCAGATGCATTTAGAATCCATCACCAAAGACAGTTGGTCATATTTATAGTGTGCATGATTCTGGCTTCCTAGGGTTAGTAATCTAAAACGCTGAAAAACTGTGGGAGTACTGCCTCTCTTTGCAAGTCCGTAACTTTATTTCACACTGTGCTAGTGTTCTTTTCAAAAGATGGGAGGCTATAGAACATTTTATCATTGGCCACTTAACCCAAAATGTTATCGGTTGCACAAGGACTCGAAAGGGCTTATCAGGTTGTTAACTGCCAGGCCAATTCTCTGCCACCTGGAGTAAGAGAGTAAAATGGGAATCATTGAATAAGCAATCATGTTTTCTCAGACTATAACATGCTGCTGTTCTTAATTTTTTTCCTTTCTTGGTATCAACCTATCTCCTTTCAAAAGCCTCACTTGTCATCGTCACAGTAATGAGCTTACATGCAAGCACATGCGTCCCCTTTTCTAAGTCATACGTATCAGGTTGAAATCGTGTGGCATTGACAATGTGCATCCACAGTTAACCCTGGAATCGAAAATGGAGAGTAGACAGCATGATAAGAATCTCAAATGCAATTAGTTGTGCTGTCTGCTCTTCATATGCAGTCTGAGTGTAAATTATGGATCTTACTCGACGTAGCTGGTCTGTTTTTCTGTGCTGTTCTTTATGACAGTGCTCAATGTATTTATAGATCAAGGGTTCACAAAGTGTGAGTTGGCTGTGCTTCCTATGACACGTTTGTCTGTAATCACCAGGTTGTGGTTTAAAGAACCGTTAAGTGAAGGACAGCAGCCCCCGTTTGCACGTACCATTGTGTAATATTATCCTACTTGATGCCACGAATAATGCTAAGACATCTAAAACAAGAAAAAGACACGAGTTTCTCACAGGATGGACTGATGTGGGACACTTGGTAACAAATATTATACCATGTGGGCAAAGTTTTGCTGTATCATACATAAACTTCTTTTGTTGAGCAAGGAATAATGAAGTCATTAGTGGTTTATTTCAAGTAACTGTAACTAGCAAGAACAACGGCGCCATCTCTCCAAACAACAATGTAGAAGGAAAGAATAAAAGGATTAGCTGGTGGGTACCGCTTGGCCATTTCTAGGGTTTCCAGTATGCAGCCAACAACCTCAGTTTTAGAACAATGTTTGCAGTTTTGTTTATTGGAGAAACCTGGTGATTATGGCAGTACCACCTTGAATCTTTGAACGTTTTTTGTGAAAATAAAAAAAAAATTTGCTTGGGCTTGCGAGAAATTTGTAGGTTTTTGTGTCACATAGCTTCCTCACAGTGATACCAGTACAGGTGCCAAGGTTTCAACCCTGTTAGTAGGGTAACTTGGTAGGTAACCCTGTTAGTGGGGTCTTGAACTGCTTACTGACAATTTCAGACACGTGTCGCAAGCTGTACCTGTAACAAAAAACCTGCATTACATTTCTGAAGCATGTGGTAAGAATCATACTGGGAAAATGCAAGTATAATGTAATTGGTCACTACTGAGTTGTTAAACGTGATTAAAGCTTAATAATTAATGCATTGTACACATTTTTGCAATTTTGTAGGGTGGGGCTGTATAGAACATGACTGAAGGCCCTCCCTCTGGCTCATTGTTTGAGCTAAATGTGACAGGTAAGCAATACGTATTCTAATAGCAAGTCATGCTGGAGACTTATCTATTAACGTTGTGTTCTCCTTCAAAGTTTATATATGTGAACTTTTTGTATGACAGTGGTGTCAGCCAAGCTGAGCCCTACTGGGATCTTGTTCAAACCTGACCCTTATGTGGAGTTGAGTGTGGATGGTGGTGTTCCTGTCAAGACTGAGTACTGCAAGAGCACTAGCAATCCTAAATGGGATGAACAGTTCCCTGTGTAAGTTGCAAATGAATTTTTATGACTGATGGCCTAAATTTTTATCGTGATTCTTCTAATCGAGTCTTCTAGTGACCTGTTGCAATTTTGCCTTCATATTCATATTTTTTGTGCTTTCTTTTTTCTTTTTAATGCTGGTATAAATGTTGTAGCCTTATTTTCTGTTTGTTATGATGTAAAAGTGACATTCTGATTGAGGAAGAAGTGCAAATGAGTATGCAAATGATTCCATTTTAACTCTGGTAAAGTTGCCTGGGCACAGTCAACCTGGGCGAATTTCATGAAAAGAGAAAAATGTTAGAGCCTGACTCAAACAGAGAATGAAACAGCAAGTATTTCATTCCAGCTGCAGTAGTTTCTAAGAAAAAAAGAAGAGGTGGGGAAAGAAGTAAGGTTTCAGACACGCTGATTCCTATGTGCAGTATGAGTGAGGACAGGGCATTGAAATTTTTTTGAAATGTCAGTCATGTTGGTTTATGAGATGTATGCACCTATATATAGATCCGAGATGCTGTTTCATTCTTCAGTCCTAGTTAGCAGATACCGTCAACTCAGATAGATTGAAGCTGCTTGGAATTGTCAAAGGACAAAAGCAGGTCAGGGTGACCCAGCCATAATGTTGATTACAAATTACAACATTGACGAGAAATTATAAATTATTTTTATTAGAAATTAGAGACTAATACTGTCTGTATTGGACAATCTGGGGGCACTGTACACGGGGAAGTGGAAATCTTGTTCGAGCCTTCAATATTACTGTATATTTCAATATTTGAATATATCTGTAGACTGGTGACTCCGTACTCGAAGCTGCATTTTCGCGTCTTCAACCACAACTCTCTGATGAAGGATGCTTTGCTGGGTGATGGACGCCTCGATCTCTACCAAGTCCTAGAGAAGACTGATGGAAAACGTATGTGCCTGTGTGCCTTTGCTTTTGAGTGCTGCTCAAATTCATACTGAAGTTTCTCTGTGCACAATGTGGAAATCCAAAACAGTTGAGTTAGTGAAGGCCATGATGTCGCAGTAGCTAGGATGTAAGTCACCTTGGTTAAAAGAAAGAAAAGATCTATTTTGGTTCAAGAGTAGGCCACCGTATAATGAATCGAGTTTTGATCTACCCATTGCTACCCTGCGAGATATTCATAATAGAAACATATGCTACAGCCCTCGAGATTAATGTGCAGAAAAGGTCTGAGACTTGATGAATGACACACCTACGGACGAAGTGTACCTGCTTAATGACTTGGCTATGAGTGAAGCTTTAAAAATTCTTGCAGTGGACAAGGTTCCACATCCCCTGGAACTGAGCTGTGGTGGAAAATCCAGTCGAAACCACAGTTACCTTCTTACTGTTCTGGACGGACTGCATGTGGATTTAAGCTGGTATCCTCCAAAGGCCTCCACCTGTGCAGCTAGGAGGACTGAAGGTGAATGCTGGCAGAGTTTGACTATTGTAATTGTATCAATGTTTCACAGAAGTTTCTGCCTATCAATTATAGGTCCAAGAACCTCAACATCATCAAGCTCACTTAATCAGAAGCACAATGGCTCGGTAGCCAGCCTTCCCAGTAACAGCAATTCCTCCGAGAGAGCCCTTCCTAACTCGCGGCATCGTAATGCTGGAGGGGCTCGAGCACGAACGCATAGGTAGGTATTTACAACTCCAGTTTTCATGGCAGTTTTTCTATTACGTGTAGACCTGAAGGACTTAATTTATTGTTATTCACATCTATCTCTTGTGATTGTGGTACCACATGAGATTGCAGAGGTGTTAACTCAATTGCTTGGCTTCAGGCACAGCCATCATGCAAGTACTGATGGACTAGCTGGTGGCTCAGTCTCATCATCAGGTGGTGGGTCAGGAGAGGGCCCTCCATCACCAGAACTTTCACGGCAACAAGGAGGTAGTGTTGCTCACCTTAACAACAGCACTGTTGGTAGTACTGGCACAACTGACAGCGTGTGTCACCCTTCAGTTTCTGCACCTGCACCATCAGAAGAGCAAGGTAATGCATGCATGGATATGGAAGGCATATTAGCAGTTAACAATACTTTTGGCAATATGCATTATTAAAGCTAAATATGTAGTGGTGAGAGGTCTAGAAGACTGCAGACTAATCCTCTGTGAAGCATCAAGTGGAATACACATTATGGCACAAAGGTTCTACTTCCAGCTCAGACACCCGATGGCTTCTTCATTAGTGTTTTCATCATATGCTGTTTTACAGCATTTAGACAAAAGAAATCGCTTGAGAAATTACTTTAACTCTTTTTACTTCACCTTTTGATTTACTGCGTAACAAATGTAATCAAGGTCGAAGTATATGTCAAATACTTTTTGATGAAATAGTCTTGTCATGCGATAGTTGGAAGCAAAGACTACTTTTTTTTTTTTTTACTTTTGCAGCTGACAATGGACGTTGGACAATGGTTTGTGTCGACGGTGTTCGAACTGCAGATTCTGACCACGGAGCTGATGGGACATCAGCTCAGGTATGCATAATTTAAACTGAAATCAAAAGTATATTTATTTCTTCAAAATTTGAGCAGTACTGTTTTATATAGCAGTGATAGTGTGCTACAGTGTGCCATATTTTCCGTGCTATGAGTCGCATCTGAGTTACGTGAGTTCGACCCATTCCAAATGGCCTTTTTTTTTTTTCTCCCAAAAATCTTGACACAGTAAGTTGTACATTTGTACATGTATGCACATTAAAGAGCATTATCATGCACTCGAGATAGGGCCCATGGAGAACATCGTTGGCTGATATGATGTCGTCTGACTGCAATAACTGGGACAGTCCGCTACCATTCTTCACTTTCTCATATAGTACCACTGTACAGCCCACCACTCAGTTTTGTTCATTCTGTCCTGTTTATGGCCGAGAAATGCTAACCAATCTCGATACCACGAACCCTTATCACGAGGCCACTGACCACAAAATCACACTTGCGGAGGTGTTTTTTCACGTAGAGGAGTGTAGGCAGCTCCCCCATTATCAAACCTTCGGCACCTAGGCTACCTGCAAGCTACGATACAATGAACAGCACGTATTGGAAGCATATGCCTGTGCAGCAAAGATATCTGAAACCGTAGGTCTGGCGCTTTTCATAGCTGCGGACGACCATGTTGCTGTTCTTCCATAAATATGGTGCACAGACATTTGTGCGGATGTAAAGATGGAGAAATGCATGCAAGCAGATGAAAGTGTAGAAAGATGCAGCGTGGATGAACCACACGTAGCCATGATATCGGTAGTGGAAACCACCTAATGATTGAGAGACTCCAGTGCTTTCTTGTATCCTGTAAAAGTGTTTCTGAAGTCCATTTGAAGAACTCGCATAACTTGAGAATGTTCTGTGTCCAAAATGTGGTCTACAGTTTGGTAGAGAAAAAGTTAAGACTTTTCTTCAAAATAAATGTAATGCTAAATGTCAGTCAAATTATTTCTGGTTGCCATCTTTCAAGACGCACCTGTTGGGATCCATTTAAAGCAGTAGAACAGATGTCGGAAAAGATGGCGCAACCGAGCCACATGAACTATAGTGTGGGCTTGTGGATCGCGCTCATGGATTTCAGATGCCATTGTCGCCGCACCTTCTCGTTAGTCATTAAACAGCTGGGTCTTCACCCTTACTGATGTATTCTGCCTCTTGTTATAGCAGACTAATTAGGTCGGCCTTTTCGTTCATGAAATTACCTTTCCAGCAAATTTTTTGTCTTTAGACTCTCGAGTTTCGTTAGACTGAAACGAGGCTTGATATGAGAATTTAGGGGAACTTTGAACTCAAGTTACGTAGTAGGCACACTGGAATGTAGAACGGAATCAGTAGCGTGTAAAGTGTTTGATGGTTGAACAGCTACTTGAAGACATGGAACTCATGTTATGTTCTTTACCTGTACAGCAGACATGTCGGCATCCGTAGCGTGCAAATGTTGAGAGTGGATGCAAATTTTGTTGGGGCATAGCAACTAGCAGCACAGACCAGAAAGCACACAACTATTTTGTGAACTCGTTAACTTTTGTTTCTTAAAATAATTTTTTTTTGTAATCTGTGATAGACTTCATTGTTGCTGACAATATTGTTGCTCAGAATAGCATATGCAATTTGTTTTTTTTTTCTTTGATAGAGAGGAACCAGTACGCCGTCCACTAGTCAGTCAATTTCACGTCGTGGCACTGTAATTCACACCGCTGAAGTG
>JARGYV010082685.1:0-14779 GCA_029532675.1 Ornithodoros moubata
AACTTGAGGGCATGCAGTCGCAAGCGGTGCACTTGTAGCTGTTCCATCACAATGGTGAGGGTCTGCCTACAATAGCTACTAACAGGTGCTGATGTGATTCTTACTCGAGTACGCTACACGCTAATGCTTGTATGGATATTGCCTCTATTCCTAGCGGGAAGTCTGGATCTTTTGCTGAGGAGCCGTAACTGCAGTCGTAGCGACTCTGGCCGCGCTCTAAAGTACTTGGGCATTAGTGCGCGTAAGCGTCCAAATTGTCGGCACCTTAGGGAATTTTCTTTCCCTCATCTTTCACCTCCACAAGCAGATGCCGTTAAAGATACCTATTTATCTGTTTGGCCCAAGACTCATCACGACTCGGCAAATTGCTGAACCCAGATCCCTCTCAGTACTTTTCCGTCTTACGTGATAACCCATAATGGCAACAAACAACCGGGCAGATACGGAGGCGCGATCATGTGGCAAGTGCAGACACACGCACAAATGCACAGCTTGTAACGGCGGCATTTCTCGGCCCATTACGTCGAGGTTGCTGCCGTAGGTACTCCCAGGCGATGGTGTGTTAGCTTCAGCAGAGGAGAAAGCTCCAGAGATGACCGTTGGGGATAGTTCCAGTCGAAAGGTGCCTTCCCTTGCTCTAGAGTTGGAGTTCATACAAGGTACGCTGCTTATCAAAGTTATCCAGTTCGAGATTCCTCGAAAGAAAGTCCCTGGTTACGATCGCCAAAAAGTCTGCAAATGTTGTACTCACGTGCTTTGATACTTTGGTTTGTCAAAATTATGTTGGAACCTAATTCGTTCCCTTTGATTTGGGGCAATACTGCATGTATTCGAATGGCCCGCGCTTGGAAGATGAAACCTGATTCCATCTGCCTTTATATTTATTTTCCTGGCGTGTACGTTATTATTGTCAGTTTTGGAAAGTCTTCAGTCCTGAAGCCAAATTGGCAATGGCGCAAAAATCGGTCGCAACGTGGCGTGGTACACGTTGCTGAGCGGGTATTTTCTGCTCGTGTTCGCGAGACCATGCCGTCTCGCTTCGATTTCGCGGGAAATCCTGCGCTGCTTGCATATCCGGAGTGCGTTTCCATTCGCCGAACAGACCCGAGGGCTGTCGCTAACATCTGGATGCATGTACACGTGGCATCTGTGTAGGCCGTTCACGTCACAAATTATTCAGGTTAGCGATATATCACTTAACCGTTCTGTTATCTGCGCCTTGTACATATGCGTCCAGCATAATCTCGGCTGGGTACGTCACTTCTTTCCTCGCTGTACAGTAGTAGTCGATGAAAGCTGCTTATCCAGCTGAGGTTTCTAGGCTGTACAGTTGACATGGTGCATCCCTGAGCGTGCCTGTTAGTACCCCCATACGACGGGTAAGTTCAAACCTCAGGCGAAACAGGAGAGCTTCGCCAACGTCCCCTACCACAGCCATGAACTTTGCAACGTTTCGAGAGAGAAATGAACACGATAGCCTCACTGGAGAAGAGGATGTGAAAGATATACCTTTTATACCGGTCAGTTTTCTTCCGAATCTGGTTTCAAAATTGGGAGCCGGAGGGGGATACTTTTTGCCGGACTACAAGCCTTGTTTTAATACTTAGTTTGAAACACAAGTTTTCGGAACGGGTGTAGCACGATTCCCCCTCCCCGATTCCCCTTCACTTTTTCCCCCGCAGTAGCGTTCCCTGCACTAGTCACTGCAAATATCTCCAAAAGAGGAGCATGAAGTCTGTTGTAATCTAGTCAAGTACCTTTGTTTGCCGACTGTTTATTATATATAAATTTTGATAATACAAATCGAAGTGACAGAATAAAATGTCCAATATCTTGTTCACAGGACTATTCGTTTTGCGTTCTCTTCGGTAATGTTGCGTGCTTTGCGATACTAGGCCATCTACCGATTGGTATCGCCATGCGAAATGTTTGAAGGCGCCATGCTTCTAAATATCCAAAATATTGGAAAGCTAATTTCAACGACGATAACATGCGTTGCCACTTATTTACTTTTTTTTTTTTTTTTTAAGCCGGGAGAATCCTTGTTTACTATATTGGACTATAAAATTCGTACTGCCGGCCCTCATGATTCGCCCCCCATTCTCGACTACCATCATGTGGCAAAATTAAACAGGTGACTACATCCCCCACACTGCCATGCTCAAGTCCCTTTGTAGAGGTGGCGAGGGCGGGGGAATCCAGGCAGGGGAAACGGGATTGGGGGAATGGTGCACCAGACTTCGGAACAGGGAAATGACTCTGAGCATGGCCTAAATACAGGAGCGTGGAAAACGGAAGGGAGAACTGACAATGTTTCTGAATATCCATCGCCGTTCTTGTGTACAGCATCTTGTGCGCTAACAATGCATGACAGTCACTCCCAGCATCGTTATCAGGTTTCCTAGGTCAAGGCTTGTGACGCTATGGAAGATGACTTTGATGTAACATCTCGACAGGCAGACCATGACCCTTTTTCCTACGTCACCACTATCTGTTGCGTGCATTTGAAAGAAGAATTTGAAGATTTCCTTAGCACGCCTCTAAGAAAGTGGGAGATGTTCGTGCCGTTTCGTCTAGGGAGGAAAAGGTTGTTAGGACTCGCCGGTACTTGGCGTGCCAGGAAAACAACGGCGCGTGCAGGAAATACACATGACGTCTGTGGCCTTCTCTAGCCGCACCGCGTTTACTTACTTTAACGGGAGGAAAAAACAAAACGGTACGGTGGAAGTGTTATTTTTTTTACGTCCTGAAAAATATTACTCGAAAAATTCTCCATGGAATATAAATTGCCGTATCTACGCATACAAAAATAGTAATAAATATCGTCAGGTCGTGTTGAGTAGCCTTCTTTGTTCCATGCAGTGAATCAGGACTTGCGTTGCAAAAGACACTTTTGTCTTTTGCGTAAGATTCCTTTGTAACTGACATAACAGATGACGACATTGGGAAGTTAGTGCTAAGCCGCCATAATAGCAAGTTTGAGCATAGCGCGCACATGTGACTTTCGAGGGGCTCAAGGTTGACGAACAAAGGCAAAATTTGGTTGACTCTGGTCACCGGTGCATAGTCTATAATTTAGTGACTTTCCACGTCGCGCAAGAGCATTCAAAAGGCGGCGATTGTAGCCGAGGAGCCAATCGCGTGGAAAGTTGGCTCATCCTTTCATGACTGTACGAAATATCAAACAGTGTGTTGTTTATCTCGAAGTGTCACGCGCATAGCCTCTGTATTTTTGCCGTCTGCTGCTCACTCTCACTCAGTCTTTTTTTTTTTTTTTTCATCTGCTTTTTTTTTTGCCACCGCGAGGCGGGGTTGTTTCGTTTCGTTTCGTTTTCACGCGATGTAATTTTCAGTGTCCTTAGGACGAGTACGAAAGAATGATGGGCGTTCCGATTGAAGCATCTCGTGCTCACTTTAGCCGGTGGGAAAAAAGAACTGAGGTGGCTGTTGGTGTGACTAGCTGTATTACGTGTACCGATCCACGGTCTGACAAATCTTAACTCAAAAGTCGAATCGTCGCATCGCACTGTGCCCATCGAAAGCGGCTCACTAGCTTAGCCATTTTCCGCGCCTTTCTTGTTGTCTTCTTTTTGTGCATTCCCTGGCATTTCAGTTGCTTTGCATCGCGTACATGAATAAAAAAACAAACAAAATAAAACAGGATGCAGAGCTTGCAATCTCGTCGTCTGGGGATGTCGACCTTTGTCAAGCAGCTGCTGCTTTTTGCTGCTGCTTTTTGCCTCATTCCCAGCGCCATGTATCTTTACGTGACGACGTAAAGAAATGAAATGAAAAATCATGAACGCCATTGGTTCTCGCCACTGACATCACAGACGTAGTGGTGATTAAAAGAAAAGTAAAGCAAAGAATAGAGCACACATCTTCCTAGTCACTTCAAATTTTCCTGAAGGCATGGAATGCGAATATGTGCAAGTTCTGTGCTTATCAGCTTGTCATGAGATCTCGTTATTTCCAGCCAAACTCAAGAGACAGGGACCACCCCCTATGAACGATGGCACAGAGTATCTCAATCCTGGGGAAGAGGACCAGATGGTGAGTGCACATTGCTCCCTACGTGCAACAGAAAAATGTGAAGCTGTAGATGCACAACAATAATCTGACTGTTGGCCCTACTAGGTGTCAGAATATTTTTCAACAATGTCTTGTAACAGCTCTTACAATGTTGTGCAGGAGATAAGTGGGTACCGGCAGGATCCGTGCTTGATATTTCTCACCTGGTGCGGCATCGTTCTCTCGGTCGGTCTCTTGCGGCTTCTGTTTCATTGGCACCCGTCCTGGATGCTTCTGTGCACTCATCGCCGCTGTCGTCTGGACCAGGCGACAAAAGTGCTCCTTGTGGTCAGTAGCAAGAGCATGCACAGATCTGTGTAATGTCCATCACGTCCAACATAACAGTTTCTTTGGAAACGTATAGCATTGTTGTAATCTGGCCCGACTTGCTTTTAGTGTGTCCCGTTTGTCATTCCTATCATTGATGTGCAGGACCAGTACAATCAGGTGTTTGTTGAGGAAGTACAGACAGTACATCCCTCGGATGTTGAGTGAGTGTTCTTCCCCTGCACATTTAACAAGTCATGCTAATATTTACGTGCACATTTTCTCTTTTGAATAGTGTTTCACCAATGCTGTCTGTAACAGGAAAGACATATGGTGAACCAGTTGTGTTAAATCACCTCGTCACCCTGAAGCCAGGTGTAAGTTTGTCAAACACAGTTATTGCCGAAATTGGAAGTATCTGGCGAGTGCACCTTTATTGATCCTAACAGTGGGAATGTCGTATTGATAAAGTGTTCACACTTCACTCAAATTTTCTTTTATGTCATTTCAGGGTGTTCTGCAGCCGACTAATAGCTTGGTATACTTTGAGAACAACAAAATCAAGTATTTATGGGAAAGAGAAATCCAAAGATTTATAAAATTAAGAGGCTTTGATAAAAATGTTGAATGCTCCTATTTTCACCAGCAAAAAGGAATTGCAGTTCGAGAGGAGATTGTAAGGTAAAGTTGGCATTTCCCGAATTTTTAAGTCTCTTTTTTCTCTTTCAGCGACCACTTGAGCACTGCTGTGGAGTGACTTTTCTAAATTTTATCAAAACTACCACCCGTTGTAAAAGCGGCTGATTTTTCGGTTCTTTGTTGTGTGTACTATGTGAACTTGTGTGCTAGATATAAGTGCTCGATATGAGACACTGTGTAACCTATAACAGTTAAGTTTTTTGTGGCTGAACTACATGGGCTGTCTTAGATCCACATCAGTCTCACGAGAATTGTGTGAAAGACGTGAGGTACGTAAACGCTGAAGACACAGTACAAATGCTCCTCAGAACGAGTGCCTCACTGCCAGAGTGACTTGCAGCTTCAACATTCAGTGCATGTTGCAGGGCTATTGTCAACTTGTCTGTGCAGTTGAACCGTATATGTGTCCTATGTCCAGTGTGTCACTACGTTATGTACTTTGCCACGAAATGACACATGTGCCACAGATTTTCTGCTCTCTGAATTCAAACATGCCCATTGACTTTTTCAGACGTATACTCTATGGGGATAATGCAATTAATGTCCAAATACAGTCAGTCTTTCGTATCCTCTTTCGTGAGGTCAGTTCGATTCTTTTCCTCCTGAGGGCTTTTGGGCCCCTCATTCTGACCTGCTTACTACCTAGCCAGTATGTATTATATACCTACTAATGCGAAATAAAAATGTGTCAGTCTTGCCTTAAGTGCAAGAAAATGAACCACGTCTAGTGTGTCGGGTTGCCCTGACTGATCGAGATTTGTAAACATCCTCACTGATTAGGTCTCTCTATGAAGTTGTAAATTTTTAAATCCTTGCACAGTCACGAATTGTGGAACAATTGGTTAATCTATTGTGTTTTTCTCACTCCAAGGTTGGCATATATCCCTGTACGAGTGTACGGTTAAATCTGAGGTGGTGGGTAGTGGTAATATCTGAATACTGGCTCGGGTAGTCACTGACGATATGGATGGAAACGGTCGGCAGTCTCAGCATATGCACTTTTCTTTACTTTTCAGGTTCTTGAACCTTTCTATGTGTTTCAAGTGTTCAGCATGATAATTTGGTTCAGCGATAACTACTACTACTATGCTTCTTGTATCATCGTCATGTCAGCTATGTCCCTCATCACGGGCGTCTACCAGATCCGCTCTGTAAGTCTCTACTCTGTTGTGAAGTCCTGTTGAGCTCCCCGCTGTTAGGTCACCCTTCTGACTGCCGTAATGGTTCCTGAATTTTCAGAATCAGAAAGCCCTTCACAGCACCGTGCATGCATCAGACATTGTGACAGTAAAACGGGACACTGGATGTGAGTGGGTTGGCTTTTTCTTTCATTTAATATATGTTGTGAATGTTGTTTCTGTACCCAACGTTTTATGTGCTGTCAGGGGCTCTACAAAGTGACACCCTGCACTGTAAACCCTCAAGTCAATCATGTTGCAGCCACACAAAAAAAGCATGTTATGTGTATACTATATATGGAAAACTGGGCTCAGGCATTTGAAGTTTATCAAGAAGGCACTTAAAATAATAAGATAGTTTGTAAGGTGTGGTTATGATATGCGATTAGCAAGACTTTGTGAATAGCAGGACTACAGCACTGGAGTTTGTGTGCAATCAGCAGGATTACATTACTTCCATCTTGGTCCTTGCAGTACTCGATACCATTCCTTCCGAGCATTTGGTTCCTGGAGATGTGATAGTGATACCACGCAGTGGGTGCTTGATGCAGTGCGATGCTGTTCTCACAGCCGGCAACTGCATTGTGAACGAGAGCATGCTCACGGGTATGCGCTCAGTCGGTCGTTAACACAGCACACATTGGGCTTTTCATAACAGGGGTGCCAAGCGACTTTCAATTAACTCGGTATTGTTGTCTTCCTCACAGGCGAAAGCGTTCCTGTAGTGAAAACGCCACTGCCTGCTTCGAGCATGATGAGCAAGGGACGGATGTACCACCCAAAGGAGCATGCACGACACACTCTCTTCTGTGGTACTAAGGTGATCCAGACACGTTTCTACGGAAACGAAAACGTTGAGGCAGTGGTCGTCAGAACTGGTACATGCCTGCCACTTTTGAAGCAGTCTTAAGGTCCATGTTAAAAGCATGGTGAACTCTGCAATTTCAGGCTTTCTGACGGCAAAGGGAGAACTAGTCAGGTCCATCATGTTCCCGAAACCTGTCGACTTCCAGTTCAACCGGCATATTCGACACTTTCTTTTCTTCTTAGCTGCTTTGGCAAGCATTGGAGTCACGTACACCATTGTGTTGAAGGTCTGTGCACTCAGCCATTTTTCTCAAGTGTCCTGGGTTTAATGTTAACTATTAGCTGTATGCTGCCCATGGAAAATACCAGTTGTTCTGATAATGGGTACGGTTTGATTGAGTTACCCATGGCATTTTTTGCAGAGCTTACGTGGAGTTCCCATTGATCGCATAATTGTCCGTGCCTTGGACGTAGTGACAATCGTGATTCCGCCCGCCCTACCTGCAGCCATGACCATAGGAATAGTGTTTGCCCAGTCGAGGCTTCGGCGAGCTCTCGTCTATTGCATTTCTCCTCGTTCCATCAACACATCAGGTTGCATCAACTGCTTCTGTTTCGACAAGACCGGCACACTCACAGAAGATGGGCTCGACCTTTGGGGCATTGTGCCAGCATCGGGTGGCAAGTAGGATGGCTTTTGAGTTTGATCAGGATGGATGGGGCGAGATTATCATCTTCTGATTAGTCTGTTTGCAGGGCTCTCTCATAAGCCAGTCATTTGCTTCATGCGAATTCAGTAACCTGTCTATATCATATTGTATCGCATAACGGGTAGGTTCCAGTCTCGACCGGGAGAACAGACAAAGGTCTCACTTGAAGCTTTTGCTTCTAGCCTCGCGGGCTCTCACGACAGTTTACTACCATCAGCTCACACGCTCTTCACTGTTCCTTTAAGGCTGTGTGCTGTACTCTTTCAATGAAAATACTCCTAAACATTTTGCCAGCTTTACAGAACACATTTGCGTAACAACTTAGACTTGTGAGTGATATATTGCACTGCAAGAAGTACATGAGAGTGAGCTGAAGGGGACTGTAAAGTTTGCACTTAGCCCAAGTAAGTTTGTCTTTATGAAAGCTTCCATAACAAACACCTCAGATGCATCGTAATGGCCTTGGTTTTTGGGTAATTTTGAAGATTGCTCCAGGAATCAATGCGCTGGGCTGCCAACTTTGTTTCGTTTGGTGGTGGATCCCGCTGACTATTTCTCAACTCCTTACATTTGCTTTGTGGCCTAGACAAATGGTGTGGTCGTTCTTACCAGTTAGTAACGCAAAGCAAACCATTGATAATTTTCTTAGCAGTCGCTAAACATGGGAAGATTTTACGGTAAGAGATCAGCTTCATCTGCACTGCATAATATATTTGTTGCCAAGGGACCTACGTATGTCCTGCGGGGGTCACATGCTGTTTTTCTTTTCATGCATCTAGGATCGCTGCATTTAATGCCTAAATTAATTTTCAGAAAGAAATATGCCGATTTTAGTGGGAAGGCATATAGAATGACAGCATACGGTGGTGTGTGGGAGTGTAGGGGGTTAGGGGTCACTTTACAGTCCCTTCAGAATGTTTATTCCAGAAAGAACTTACTTTGATTAATGTTTGCTTTTAACAAGCATTTGGTACTAGTTTAGAGATGCACCTTCGTAGGTTTCACAAAGAACTGCGTGACCCCAGAGAGCTAGCCACAGATTCCCAGTTCCTGATAGGAATGGCCACTTGCCACTCCTTGACAATGATCGACAGGCAGTTGTCAGGGGATCCACTCGACCTCAAGATGTTTGAAGCAACCGGCTGGGTGAGCATGAACATACACAAACGTGAATGTCAGTGCATCTCTGACTGCCCAGCATTTCTCCAGGTGCTGGAGGAACCAGACATCGAGGACAATACAAAGTATGATGTAATCACACCAACCGTAGTCCGTCCAGAGAAGAAACGTCACTGCAGCGATGTTATAGAGGATCCTAGCAAGGTAATGTTCACAAGTGACAGGCATGTGCACATTCCGTGACTGATAAATTACTTTAAATGAGAGCAGAACACCTTAGGTTGGAGGCTGCCGATATTGTGCACAGAGACTGTGCTTCCTCTGGGAGAATAAATTACTTGTTTTGCTTTGGCATTTCATAGTTTGCCGTTTTGTCCATTCTTTTTTATTTTTTTTATATAGTATCGCGAAGAGACTTGTGGGTTCACTGCATATTTAACAGTGTCACTAATATGAAGTAATGGTCACGATACCGTGGACTTGGCATATGACATACGTCGCCTTATGCAGGTGGATCAACTGGAAGTGGGTATGGTGCGAGAGCTTCCCTTTTCATCCAGCATGCAGCGCATGAGCGTAGTAACCAGGGTCCTTGGAGCATCTCATTTTGACGTCTATTGCAAGGGGGCTCCGGAGACTATTGCATCCCTTTGCAAGACTGACACAGGTATTTGCTTAATGCTGCAGCACATTAACACGTGCTGCTGGGTTTGCATACTTTAAAGTGCTATGCTGCCAGTTTTGGTTTTATGCCGTTCACTAGCTGTATGTTCTGCTCTGTTTGCTTTGTTGACGTCAAAGTATGCTAAGGGGCGTGCGCCTTTCTGGTGCAGTGCCTTCTGATTTTAGTGAGGTCCTAACGTCCTACACTCAGCATGGTCATCGAGTGTTGGCACTTGCCCACCGTCCCCTTACGGCCAGTTTTGCCAAAGTACATCGCATTGCTCGGGAGGAAGTGGAGTGTGGACTCACCTTTCTTGGTCTGCTAGTCATGGAAAACAGGCTGAAACCAGAAACAACTGGCATCATTCAGATCTTGCAGGACGCCAACATCCGTTCCATTATGGTCACTGGTAAGTTAAACGTACACAGAGTACTGACGGTCCTGTACGTTCCACAAGATGAAAAAAAAAAAGCTACTGGCTAGTTCAGTAACTAATGAGACTTATTAATTTATTTTTTTTCCAGTTTACTAGTCAATTATGATGTTTTGCCACTGGAGATCCAGTCTGCTTTATGTTCTGCTTGTCTAGTATACAGGTTCACACTATATTTTCATTCTAGGGGACAACATGCTGACTGCACTTAGTGTGGCGCGTGACTGTCACATGATCAGGAGGCAAGAAGAAGTTATGATTGTGTCCAGCAATGCAGATGCTGCAAGCCTTTGTGCTCCTGGATTATCATGGCAGTCCACTGATGTTCACCACAAACATGTAGAGGGTGCTATTGACATGCTGGTGAGTGGTGCTTCAAGAGGGTTGCAGTAAATTATAATGGTGAACAGCTAAACATTGTTTTTATTGTCCATGTGCAGCCTACTGTGAGTATTTCCATGAAAGGGCATCCCCATCTGGCAATCACTGGCAAGACGTTTTCTGTACTCCGGGAACATTATCCCGATGCCTTGCGGAGGGTACGCTTGCCTATTCTTGTGAGACTGTTGGTTTTACTGAAATTTGTAACATCATACTTCCTGCTTCAGGTTGCTGTCTATGGGACCGTATTTGCAAGAATGGCACCGGAGCAGAAACAGCAGTTGGTAGAGCTTTTGCAGGAAATGGGGTAATTTGAAAACCTAATTATTCCACATGTCACAATTGTTCTATAGTAATCGCCACTGGGATCTCATTAGTGGATCTTTATTGTGCCTGTAATGTGATCTTGTTCTCTTTTTGTAGGTACTATGTTGGCATGTGTGGTGATGGTGCTAATGACTGCGGGGTCTGTATTAATACCTGTCCTTCTTTTTAATTGCCTTTTGTGAAATTTTTTCTTTGTGTTTCCCAATAGTAAAAAAGTCATAAGCATTGTTTTTTGACAAAAATATTTTGTTCTTTTCTCAGGCACTGAAGGCAGCCCATGCAGGCATCTCCCTTTCTGAAACTGAGGCTTCAGTGGCTTCACCCTTCACCTCGAAGGTGGCCAACATATCATGTGTGCCGACACTTATCAAGTGAGCTTTATGATTGTGTTATTGAAACAAAATAATTCTCAGGTCTAATTCTCATTTTCAACCTAGCATGTCCATATAAACTATACTTAGGTGCAACGTAGGTCGATATCCCCACAGTACTCAGTATCTGATGGATGTACAGTATAGGTCCAAACATTTGATGGATATTCTTTGTATGGTGCGAAAACGGACGGAGATTCAATTGTTCTTGATTGTTTAGACGCGAAGAGGGTTTCGAAATGCCTGTGGGATGCAGACGATTCAAGTATTCTGCCATTAAAATTACGTATGTATCTGCACTAATGACGGTAAAGTCGATGTATAGGTGATGATATTATAAGGACAGTAAAATATGATAGTGCATCAATGTACTTGGTTACTTACAAGAGACAATTATGATTACGTCTTGCTTGGTTTCTCTGAAGCTCACAGTTCTTTTTGCAGGGAAGGACGTGCAGCACTGGTGACCTCATTTGGCATCCTTAAATACATGGCTTGCTACAGCATGACCCAGTTTACATCTGTGATCATCTTATACAGTTTGTACAGCAACCTGACCGACTTGCAGTTCCTCTACGTTGATCTCTTTCTCATCACCCTGTTTGCTGCTGTCTGTGAGTGATTCTGGGAGTGATTCTGGGGGTATGCATACGTGGCCTGTCACACATTCTCATGTCCACTCTGTTACTGCAGTTGGCCGTACACGACCATCGCCGGTGCTTGACAAGAGTCCTCCTCCATCGAGCCTCATGGGTCTGACCCCACTGGTCTCCATACTTAGTCAGATACTTCTAGTCATTCTTGCTCAGATGTGTGGCATCCTTATCCTGTGGCAACAGCCTTGGTATGTGCGTTGCATCCAGACATTGTTCTCTGCAGAGAATAACATGGCATATTTCGTTAGACCCCTCAGTTGTCAAGTGTCCACTGCATGTCCCATGTCGGACAGTAAGGGAATATTGGTCACAGTCTGTTAAGTGATTTGTAACTGAGAGCTCTGGAGGGGTTTAAGCAGACTGACTAAACCATTATGTAATTTGAGCTTTGTAAAGTCCTGTCTTTCTTACCATTGATTGTGCCTGCAAAAATTGCTTTTCCTTTCAGGTACCAACCACACATTAAAATTGACGTCGAGGATGATGCCGAGGAGCTTGCCTGCCATGACAACTACGTAGTGTTTGCAGTGTCTGTTTTTCAGTACATTACTCTAGCTGTGATATTCTCAAAGGGTCATCCTTATAGGAAGACTATATTTTCGAACTGTAAGTATATCTTAGAAGCAAAAAAAACGGGTTTGGTAGCTCATATTATTATCTTGCAGACTGGTTTGTGTCCTCACTGATTTTAATGACTGCTGTGACCCTGTACTTGGTCCTGTACCCATCACAATTACTCATCGATGCTTTCAACGTGAGTGTGTCCTTCCACAACTACTATATGGAGAGGTAACAGTATGTTTGTTTGTTAACTATGCTTTCCCCTTTCCAGTTTTTCTTGAACAATGCGCACCTAACATTTAGGGCAGCATGTGTCGGCATTGCAGCAGCTCACTTCATAATCGCGTATCTCACAGAGGTATGGTTATACTCAACATCTCCATTCCTTTGACATGCAAGTCAGATCGACTGTCTTCAAACATGAATTTGTCTTCCCTTTTTAGACGTACCTTGTCCAAAGCTTACTTTTCAAGAAGGTGCAATTGAAATTCTTCAGCGGAAGACCAGCATATCGTTTGCTTCAGGAGGAATTTGAGCACCAACCTGGCTCCAACCCCTGGCTGCAGCCACCCACTGAATATTCGTCCATTGCTCCTTCCCCTTCAGTGGAGGCTGGAGATTTTAGCCAGCCACCCACTTGTGCCTTACAGAGGAGCAGTGAGGCAGATCCTGCAAAGACACATTGCAACGGGACCGCTACGAGGAAGGACAGTGCAAAGGGCAAGGATTGTGGAGCAAGGCTTGATCCAGATTTGTACATTACACATATGTGAGAAAGTTGGTGCACAGTGCAGTGGGAAGTAGGGGCATGCTCTCATGGGAATGGACTGTTGTTGAACTAGCCTGACAGGCATTGTTGCCACCTTCTCTTTTCATAGATGTTTAAATTAGGGGAATGAAAGAATCTGGTTTCATAGCAAAAGATATTCAAAGATATTCAAACACACGGGAGAGCGTGTTGGCAGTTTGTTGAACGTGTCACTTTCTGCCGATCGCTGTGCTAAAACTGGTACGATCATGTGACATTATTTATTGTGGAAACGCAAGGTTGTACGTGTAGTCAACAAAATAATTAAGGATTCAGGTTTCCTTAGGGTGTCCTAGGGTTTCCTGATGAAAACTGCACTGAGGCTGTGACTTCCTGTGACAAAGCGGCGTTGCCCTGTTCCTCACCTGTGAAATTTGTTTTAAGCAGTTCAGCTTTTTCAGTGCAATTTTGCATTATATAAAATTTTGAATTGGAAAAAAGAAAAGCCCACTCCCTGAGTATGGGAAATAGGAACAAGGCCACTGAAAGATAGAACTGTTGACTGGATACAGGTATAATAATGCACAGACACCTGCTGAACCACCAGCACAACAGTATATGGTTCCTTCATCGCATACCTAGCGATCCAGTTGGCTTAGCCTTTATTATGTCTTGTGCTGTAATTTTTAATGTTTGTGAACTTGGTAAGGCTATTGAAGCAGAGCTTCTTTTGGTAGCACCGCTACCGGAAACATGTTTTCATACAAAACAACCAATACATAAGTAGTGGCAGTAGAGAAAGCAGACAGTTGTGGCATATCAAGCTCTGCTGTGTCACCCCTCAAGCCTTAGATTGCTTTCAAAGAAGAAAGGTCATTGAGTTTATGGTTCAAGTGCCTGCTGGAATGAATCACGTCCCCCTATTCCTCTCATCTTTGTGTCATCCGACCTGAGAATAGGCAGAGACCATATCTCGTGTTTAGCAAAAAGACTACAACTTTTTTCTTTTTGCATGTACCAATATGATGCATTAAGGCCTGAGTGAATGCAGTGTTTTTTAGCCTTTCAGATATGTGCAGGTACATGACTTGAGTTGATGAGCAACAGGAGGACAAAGAGTGATAAAGATTTCTGTTCCTTCTCGCTCTTACAGAATGTACTTAACTCTGTGACGGTTCTTATTTGCACCAGTGGGCAGTGGGGTAGTTGAGCTGAAATTTTACAGTTGCAAGGCTACTTTATTTTTAGCTGTTGCACTGAATTTTTTTCTTATTTATACTCAGGTCAATTCCGATATGGCAAGCAGTCTCTCAGCTGATTTGCAGAATGATGTTATTACTTGTTATTGAAGATTTCTGTTGTGAGCGCTACATTCTCCCCGAGATAAGTATGAGAATTGAATTCTGTTGTGGCGAGTGTTTTTGCTGTTTCAAACGTTGGTTAGAGAAACTGCAAAGACAACTTTTGTGTAACAAGCTTTGCTGGGACTTGTCCATGGTTAACCGATGGGGTTACTTGGGGCCAAAGCTTTTTTTATTTAACATGCCAAACAATTTTTCCCAAGCTCCCTCTTTTTTTTTTTTTTCTGTACAGTTCTTACTTGTGGTTCATAGAAATGCATTATTTACTTGTGAAATATTATTTTCTTGTTAGCACGATGGCTATTTATTGCACAGAGACGGAATATCTATGGCAAATCTCAAAGAGTAGTATACATGTCTGTTTGAAAGCAAGTTGGTTGCCTTTTTGTAATTTGTTTACTAGGATCAATCTTTATTATTATTATT